>OX578272.1:232635154-232937654 GCA_951217065.1 Baccha elongata | reverse complement strand
AATGCAGCCATTTTACATGAGATGAAAGCACTAAGAAAAGAAATGTTGGAAATTAAATTAAGCTGTGATTTTGTTGCCAGCAAATACGAAGACATTAATAAAAACATAACACTAAATAATGAGCTTATAAAAAAATTAACAAATGAAATCAATGCATTAAAAGAAAACAATTTAAAAAAAGATGAAACCATACATGCAATGGAAACAAAAATAAACACACTCGAACAACACCTTCTTAGAGCCAACGTTGAAATAAAAAACATAATGCCAACAGCAAACGAAAACCTAATCAATGTAGTCCAAGACCTAGGTACGACCTTTAAATGTCCCATCCAACCACACGATGTCACAGATATTTACAGAACAAGACCAAAAAATCCGCAACGATCAGCTATAATTGTAACGTTTGCAAGCTATGCACTCAAACAAAGCTTTGTCAAACAAACTAAAATCGCAAGGAGAGAGGAACAGAGAATGGACGGAGATGTAACTGTCAATAACCACCTTACACCAAACAATAAACACTTGCTATGGCTCGCCAAAAACAAAGCCAGAGAATGTAATTGGAAATTTGTATGGGAGGCATCAGGTAAAATATTAGCTCGCAAAATTGAAAACGAAGAAGTTGTGTATATATGTACTGTCAGTGATATTGACAAAATACATAACTAACCTAATCAGAAGAGAAAATTTGAAGAGCGAATGAAAACAGCTGTTATGATGGAGGAGGACGAGGAGGAACTTGAGAGAGAGTTTGAATTCGATATTGATTTTAGGGTGCTGTATGGTATTATTGGTATGAATGCAATTGATTTTAAAAAAATAAATTTTTGTTGTTTGTGTATGAATATTAGGTCGCTTCGAAAAAATTGGAACTGTTTTATAGCTGAAATTCAAAGCTTTCTACGCTATTTGAATATTATTGTTTTAACGGAAATAAACATTTATGAAGAAGAAAATTGCCTTTATCACATTGAAGGCTTTAATATGGAGTTTATGAATAGGAGAGGTTCTGGACTAGGAGGAATTGCTATGTTCATAAAAAAGGATATATGTTATGAACGACTTCCTACGCACACATTAAGCTATGATAGTCTTATTATAAAAATGAAAAATGGAGGGGAAAGTAAATATATTCATTCAGTTTATAGATCGCCGTCACTAAATAAAAGCCAATTCATAGATGAATTCGAATTAAATACTAAGAACGATCAAGACGTAATGGTTCTAGGAGATATTAATATTGATACTCAAGACTATGATAACTCTGTCACTAAAAAATTTCTTGAAATGATGTCGTCGAAAGGCTTAATGAATGTGATAAAAAAAAGTACTCGAATAAACATGTCAACAGGCACCGGGACTTTAATCGACCCCTTGTTTGTTACAATGCCGAAAACCGATATAATTTCAGCAGTAATAGAAACCAATATATCCGATCATTTTACAACATTTTACGGTATAAAACAGCAAACGGAAGAAAAAAATACACATTGCGAATCATTAACAAAAATAAACCAAGGAAAAGTAAACCAACTCATACAACAAACAAACTGGCAAGAAATGTATGTAAATGAAAATGATGTTGATCGAATTTACAATAAATTTGTTGAGAAAATGTCGAATATATATGTTAATTCAACTGAAATCCAAAGAAAGAAAAAGCGTGAAAACAAAAATTGGATAACTCCATATATACTTGAGCTATGTAAAAAAAGAGACGAATTATATAGAAGATGGAAAAATAACCTAAGAAATGAAGTATACAAATCTGAATATAAAAAATATAGAAACCACGTTAACAAAAATATACAATCACAGAAGTCAAATTTTTACAAAACAAAATTAGCAAACTCAAAACGTGATCCAAAAAAAACTTGGGGTATTATCAACGAGCTTCTGGGAAGAAATAAACTATCGATTGATGAAATAATTGAAAAAAATCTTTGTACTCAATCTAACGTAGCCGATATAGCCGAAAAATTTGCTGAATTTTTTTCCACACAAGCGTCCAAGATTGTACATTTATGTAATAAACAAACTTCCAATCAACCGAACCAATATATTGCTCAAACAATATATTTAGAAGAAGCCGATGAAATCGAAATTCGCAATATTCTGTGCAAACTTAACAACAACAAAAGTCCAGGAGCTGACGGAATAAGAGCGTGCGACATAAAAATGAATGCAGATTATCTAACACCAATCATTCAAACTATTATCAACCGAAGTCTTTCACAAGGATGCGTTCCAAAAATTTTGAAGACATCAATTATTCGCCCTATCTATAAAGGAGGAAAGAAAAACGAAATTCAAAACTATAGACCCATTTCAATCTTGCCTGTTGTTGAAAAATGTTTAGAAGAAATTGTTGTGAGACGTTTAAACAAATTTATTGAGAAATACCGCTTACTAGAATCTAACCAGTATGGCTTCCAAAAAGGAAAAAGCACTGGAAAACTTCTTGGGGAATTCTGTAACACTGTAAATATGAGCCTCAATAAAAATCATCACGTGTTGGTAATGTTCGTGGACTTCAGCAAGGCATTTGACACGTTGAGCCACGAAAAACTGCTTGATGTCCTTTACAAAATTGGCATTAGAGGAACACTGTGGAAATGGATGAAGAGCTACCTCACAGGAAGAGCTTTTCAAGTCAAAATTTTAAGTTCAAAAAGTCAAGAAAAAATCTGCTCTCATGGTGTGCCACAGGGGTCAAAACTTGGTCCAGTTCTCTTTATACTTTTTACGAATGCGCTCCTTCAAACTTTTAAGAACAGCACCGTTTTTGCATACGCAGATGACATAGCAATTGTTGTAAAACACAAATGTCTAAAAACAGCAATTTCAATAATGCAACAAGAGTTTGATGAGGTTTCCCGATGGTGTCACGATTTTGGATTGGTCGTCAATGCAACCAAAACTAAGCTTATGCATATTCGTACACCTAGTCAGCAAGAGGAGTTAATAAGTATCTTTCATCAAAACCCAAGATGTCCTACTTGGCAACAAAGTGATGCCATTGAATTAGTGAAATCAATAAAATATCTCGGAGTTACGATAGATGATCACTTTATATGGAGTGAACACATTAACAATGTTAGGCTCAGTTTGAGAAGTGCTATGTTTGCTCTTTTTTACCTTGAAAAATATTCAACAAAAGATGTTCAAAAACAAGTTTACTTTTCGCTAGTTGAATCCCGATTAAGGTATGGAGTGCTCGCATGGGGAAATGCATCAAAAACACACATTGATAAGCTTGTTAATCTACAACATAGAATCATCAAAATAATTGACAAAAACTATCTTCATTTCAAGTTTTTGAGTGTAGACAACATTTTTAAGATGACAGCAATTCTAGAGTACTACGATGATTCAAGATTCCAGCAACGTATTTCGCACAATTTCAACACAAGAAGACGAGCCCTTGGTCTATTAGAAATTCCGGCGGTATACAACAATTATGGAAAAAGACAACTGAGTTATGCTTTACCATCAATGATGAATCAGCTTCCAACAAACTTAAAAAATATTCAAAATTTCAAAAAACGTAAAAAATGTATCAAAGTTTTTTTCTTAAACTAAATCGAAACATCAATTGAAATTGCTTTTTATTTTATTTTGTTATAAACTTATCTAACTCAAACCAAAAAAAAAAAAAAAAAAAAAATTCATTCAATATTAAATTTTCATTTTTTTGTAAAGTATCACTTTGATATTATAATTGAAAACAGTTTGTAACTTCAAAATCAATTCAAATAACTTTTAACTTTTCAAAATTCAACCACCCACAGATAAGCATAAAGCTTCGTGGGTAACACAAATATTGTAAAATCTTTAAAAGAATAAAAATGAATAAATCTAAATCTAAAACTACTACTACTACTACTACTACTACTACTACTACTACTACTACTACTACTACTACTACTACTACTACTACTACTACTACTACTACTACTACTACTACTACTACTACTACTACTACTACTACTACTACTACTACTACTACTACTACTACTACTACTACTACTACTACTACTACTACTACTACTACTACTACTACTACTACTACTACTACTACTACTACTACTACTACTACTACTACTACTACTACTACTACTACTACTACTACTACTACTACTACTACTACTACTACTACTACTACTACTACTACTACTACTACTACTACTACTACTACTACTACTACTACTACTACTACTACTACTACTACTACTACTACTACTACTACTACTACTACTACTACTACTACTACTACTACTACTACTACTACTACTACTACTACTACTACTACTACTACTACTACTACTACTACTACTACTACTACTACTACTACTACTACTACTACTACTACTACTACTACTACTACTACTACTACTACTACTACTACTACTACTACTACTACTACTACTACTACTACTACTACTACTACTACTACTACTACTACTACTACTACTACTACTACTACTACTACTACTACTACTACTACTACTACTACTACTACTACTACTACTACTACTACTACTACTACTACTACTACTACTACTACTACTACTACTACTACTACTACTACTACTACTACTACTACTACTACTACTACTACTACTACTACTACTACTACTACTACTACTACTACTACTACTACTACTACTACTACTACTACTACTACTACTACTACTACTACTACTACTACTACTACTACTACTACTACTACTACTACTACTACTACTACTACTACTACTACTACTACTACTACTACTACTACTACTACTACTACTACTACTACTACTACTACTACTACTACTACTACTACTACTACTACTACTACTACTACTACTACTACTACTACTACTACTACTACTACTACTACTACTACTACTACTACTACTACTACTACTACTACTACTACTACTACTACTACTACTACTACTACTACTACTACTACTACTATTACTACTATTACTACTACTACTACTACTACTACTATTACTACTACTACTACTACTACTACTACTACTACTACTACTACTACTACTATTACTACTACTACTACTACTACTACTACTACTACTACTACTACTACTACTACTACTACTACTACTACTACTACTACTACTACTACTACTACTACTACTACTACTACTACTATAACTACTACTACTACTACTATAACTACTACTACTACTACTATAACTACTACTACTACTACTATAACTACTACTACTACTACTATAACTACTACTACTACTACTATAACTACTACTACTACTACTATAACTACTACTACTACTACTATAACTACTACAACTACAACCTGCTACTATTACATGCTACTTCTATCTACTACTAGTACTACAAGGTGGCACCGATTTAAAAAAAAAAACTCTCCCATAAGAAATGTTTCCTGGACGAAATATACTACTACTACAATTTTAACTACTAGTACTAATACTAGGTTATCCCTTGTATGGTCAGGTCTTTTAATATAAAAGAAAAATATTCTTGTTTTCAATTGTGATTCAATTTGCTATATGCTTGTGAATAACAAGCTGAAAATATCAGATTACCGACAAGCCAAACAGACTCCTTAGAAAACTTATGAAAACTCTTAAATCTTTAAATAAACAAAATATGTGCAACAATTTTTTTTTATTAGATAATGAATATTTTAATTTTTATATATACATATAATAACATTTTCGTTTAATTTTTTTGTGAGAACTTATAAATAGCATATTCCATATTATTAGAATATTCCTTTGATTGTCGATTTTGGCGACGTTGAAACGAATGCAAAACCGCGTGGCCCATTGGATTTATTAGTTCATTATTAATTTCGAATATATTATTTTGGCCAACACTCGATTTACCTAAGTAAGTTTGTTCAGTTTCATATGTCCCATAAACTAAAACGTCTTTTAATGTTTCTCTTGTGCTTAAGACAAAATTAAAAGATTTTTTTGTTGATTTTTTTAAACGAAGAACATAATTTTTGTTATTTGGATTGTGAAAAAAATTATCTTTAGGGAATACAATATATAAATCGTTTTCAAATGAAAACAAAGCAATGCAAAAACCAACTCTTATATTTTTGGTTGAAGGCAATAGTTTTATATAGCATGATCTTCGATGTAATTCAGATTTTCGTATTACTGCAAATTTTGGGAAATTGCAAAAATGCAAATGGTTTGATTGTGAATAGATTGCGAAAAACTTATCTTCATTGAATTTTGTTAATTTATATCTAAAAACTAAATTTTTACCATTAACCTTTGGAACTTTTTTACATAAAATATTTTCGTCGCTTGTCTTTTCAATTGAATACACTTCATAGAATTCAAAATAGTTGATATTACAATTTGGAAGATATTTAAGCATAGGCGTAATAATTTTCGTTACAAAAAATTCTGTATTTGTTTTATTGCGCTCATATACACAATCTGGTATATTGTTCTTATCATCGATACGAACGATGTTTAAAGATTGTTTACAGCAAATACAATGTTCAAAGGTGGTAATTTCTAATACGTCAGAGGTTGTTTTCTTATACTCTAATACAGTAGAGGTTGCTCCTCTAGACTTAGAATACTCAGATACGTTAGAAGTTGCTTCCTTAGGCTCTAATACGGTAGAGGTTGCTTCTTTAGACTCTAATACGTTAGAAGTTCCTTTTTTAGGCTCTGTAGTTGAAGAATTAATGTTTTGTAATTCTTTCGATTTTTCTTCAAATAACTTATTTACTTGAGACACTATAAATGTTTGAATGATTTTATTTAATCCAGACACACTAGGTTGGTCATAAGTCAGTGAATCAATTGATGGAATTGGTGATGGTGGAAAGAATTTTGTGGTCAATTGTGAAGAAGATGAGTCAGAATCACTAATAACAATCACATCATCTATTTCTTCACTTTTATTTTCTAATTTCACCGCATAACTTTCATTATCTTCTTCATCATATTCAGTTTTGATGTGTTTGAAAGTAACAGTGTTAAAATTTACTGCTGATTGTGGTGACGTAAGCGGTGCAGTCCTTGAAATTGTTGATGATGTATTGTCTGGAGTATATGTCAGGTCAATAGGTTGATCCTCCTGATGTTGATCGTGATTATAGCTGTTCATATTATTGGTGGATTTTAAGTTTTTTTGATTTTTATAATATGTGCGTTTATTGCGGCACTTAGTCAAGGGCTGGTTTTGAATATGAATAGCTATTATTGCCGTTTATAATTTGATAAGTCCTATATATCAATTTTTTTTCTAATCACATTATTATTAATTTAATTTCAAATGGTTCTTCGTCTTATTTTTTTGTTTTCGGTAAAGGGAATAATTAACTACTTGTTCTTGCTTAACCAAGTTAAGATTTAGTTATACTTCCTGCTGTTGATGCTCTTCTTGTTGTTCTTCTTGTTTTTTAAAATGTGATTCAAACAATAATGAATTTAATGTCAAAAGTATAGATGGCTCTGCATGATGGTGTTCTATTTCTGCGGTAATTAACTTGATAGCCTTGTCTGTTGTAAAAGTGATCTTCACACTCTAAAAAAATTTAAAAAAACATATAGCTATAAACAAAGTTTACTTTATCAATTAATTTGTGATCTTAAAGTTCATACACTTGAAATTCTATAAAAAACGCATATAATGGCAGAAAAATATACCTACTGTCTTGAAGATTTTGAAGATTCTAATTTTCTAAACGATGAATTTGACACTTTCAGCTTAAATGGTAGGGCTTCGTCAAGCTCATTAATTTTTTGTATATTTTTAGTTATTTGTAGGTATATGGCCCCTAGCCCTGTTTTTTTTTTTTTTAATTTTATCCTAGGTCTGCAAATAGCGGAACCTCTGTCATGTAATAATAGTTCCATTTTTACAGAAAAAAATACGATCGATGTTGGTAAAATTTTATGTGAGTTTCTAATTGTGATCGGATAAAGCTTATAATCTATAGTATCGCCATATTTGTTTAGGTATATAATGATTTTTGACTATCTCTTAATCGGCTTCACCGATGTTGACAAAATGTATTGTTCTCAAAGCTCTCTTAAACTTGCTCTTGTAGTAAGTAACTACTAAAATAAAATTAAATTTAATACAAATAAATTTAATAATTTTTTTTAATATAAACTAAAAATACGAACAAAATCATATGAATTTAAAAAAAGATCTAAAACTATTTTTAAGGAAGATTCAAACGAAAATCAAGGCATGGAGAAAATGTTGATGCCAAAATGCAAGTTTAATTAAAAAAAAATAATTCCAAAATCGTTACAGCGGTTTTTAATTAAATCGATGTTTATTTAATAATTTTTATAAAAAAAAACTTTCTACGAATTTAAAAAAACGCCAATTTAAGGTGTTTATCAGTTTGCAGTTTGTGCGCAAAAAATAAGTTTTTTTATTCAAGCCGTTTTCTTTTTATATATAATTTCCATTAAAATAAATTGAAAAATTAATTAAAACTAAAACTTCGATACAAGCATTTGTCTAAAATGTTGGTATCGAAGTTTAATCAAATCATCCAAGTCTTTTTAATTTTTTTTTTTTAATTAAAATTGATTAACCCGGTAATATATTTCTTGAGCTACCTCGTGAACGTTATTTGGGAGGTACCGTTAATAGGCTTGCTAAAAAAACAACTGGGTCGCAAAAACTTGCTCTTGTGGCAAGTTATGAAGTATTGAAAATTCATTAGGCAAGATTTTAATAAAAAAAGAAAAGAATTTCAGTATTTTATATTTTAAAACATTATTTTTATTTTAATTTTTTTCAAAAATTTATGGAATCAATAAAGATGTAAATTTTTTTCGAAAAAAAAATAGATTTTTTTAAAAAATCTTTTTTTAAATTTTTTTACTTAGAATATTAAATTTCGTCAACATCTGTTCGGTACAGCCATTATTACCGTTCTTTGGCAGGTACCGTTAATAAGCTGATTATAAAAAATATTTTCAGATGAAGGACATCGCACCACTGTCAAAAAATCACTCATACATTTTTTTTTCAAAATTTATCGTATTTTTTTCGAGTAAAATGGAATTATCTTATATGGTAGGTACCGTTATTTTTTTGGTCTAAAATAAAAAAAAACGTCCGGTTATATTCCTTCAAAAATAATTTGTACAAAGTTTGAAGAAAATCTACCAAACTGCAGTTAAGTCTACAAGTGTCGATACATTCAGACAGTCAATTTTACCATTGCCACCACAGATAATTCTAAATTTCTCAAAAATATTATAAATTTTGATAAAATTTCATGTGATTGAATTTTTACCGACGCGACGGTGGCGTCTTTCATTTAAATCATTTTTTTATTCCATAATTTGTTTTTAAAAAAATTGTTTGGAAAACAAAATATTTCAAAATATAAAAAACTGCATTTTTTTATAAAAAAAAAAACTGGTCAAATGAATTTTCCAGTCGTGGACACGGAAGTAATTTTCTCTAAGAGTAAGTTTTTGTGGCCTAGAGGTGCGCTTTATTTTTTGTAATTAGCAATTTCGCACATCAGTCGACGTACGACCGTTTACGTTCGGACGTAAAGAGAAACTTTCTTTAGCCGTACTGCTTGAATGTTAAATGAAATGCTTTAAGCATTCAAGTTAGATTCAATATACATCGGTATCTCACCCCTTGAGTCTGTGATGTTTGTTATACATATAAAAAAAATCCCAATGACATGTTGTACATATGCGTTATATCACTGCAAATCCCCATGTCGATCTTTTATTGCCACCCAATAACTAAAACCCTAACCGCTTCCTATAAAACACTAAGCCATCATTGGAAGTAGGTATTGATTTTCTTAAATACGTAAAATATTATTACTTATCTACTTTCATTTCAATTCGACTATTCAATTTCAAAAACTTACTGTTTGCACATTTTGTAAATATGAAGTAGGTAATTTGAAACATTTGTTTGTACAATTTTGTTTTATCAATTTAGGTGAACTTATATTATCTGGAGTTCTTAAGATGTGATTATATCAAAATTACACCTTTAATAAAGGCGATTTAAAATAAATGTTTATCTATATATTATAAAAAGCTCATCAAATGGTCAGATTGACATGAAAACGAAAACAAATATAGATTTAATTTTGTATTGCAAATGACATCATATTGATTAATAATTATTTAATAATACAAAGAAAAATAAAATGCACGACTGGGTTTGCATGAACTTATTATTTTAGCAAACTGACCCTTAGTTATATTATACAGAAAAATTAACTCACCTATAAAGTTATGTAAAAAGGCGAAAAATCAAAAAAAATTCCTAAACGTTATATTAAGTTGCTTGCGTTTATCGTATAGCTATATCAATAAGCGGTTGTTTAGCTTACAAATTTATAAGCTATTTTGATTGTCTATAACTAAAATGCAATACAAAGTTCAAATGAAATTCATTCAGCTGTTATCAATTCCCAGCTAAACTTGTAAGACCCTTTTTTTTTTAAGGTTAAAAGATAAAGAACAATTAAAACGTGACACTCCGATAAATATAAAATTTAAAAATCAATAAAACACCTTAATTTGAGTTCACAAGTACAATTTTTTTTTATTTGTTTCTTTAAAAAAATTATTTATTTAGATGCATTTAGACATATTATTTGTCCATCAGCAAAACGAATAAAAACAAAAATAAAATATAAACAACTGGTAGGTAAAATCACGACAAAAAGATGACTTAAAACTGTTTACAGTGACATTTCTCAAGTTCTATAATGTCGTAGAATTATTTTGTTTTTTGCATATTGTAAGGAAAAATATTTTCTACAACTTTGTCTCATAAACATTTTTGACAGCTCTTTTCCATAAAAAGTTATTGACGAAAAACTGTCAAAATTTGGGATATGGAATTGGTTTTTACCGATTACATCGATTTCAGTTGATTAAATTGCAAAAAAAAAATAATATTTTATTGGTAAAACTTGGGGAGGAATTTTTCCGACTTTTTTCAGTTCGTCGCTTACAGATATTTCTTAAACTAAGCACATTTTGTGTACTATATTGCATAACAAAGTTTAAGATCAATAAATGTCCTTAAAATTGACGGAGATACAATTGATTTATTTTTGGGGTATTTTGAACCCTACAATTAAAGTAGGTGCGGTGTATGTACAGTAATAATATATACAAAGTTTTTAACATAATTTGTGAAAAACACGGTAAAGATAATAGGTCGGGTCAAAATAAAAAAAAAATTGTAATGGACAGGGGTTTATTACTCCCCCTCCCCCCCCCGCTTAACTGGGAGGGGCAATCAAAAAAATATAAATTGTTTTTTCAATTTAATCAACGGAAATCGATATAATCGGTAAAAGCCAATTCCATCTTCAAAATTTTGACAGTTTTTCGTCAATAACTTTTTAAGGAAAAGAGCTGTCAAAAATGTTTATGAGACAAAATTCTAAAAAATAAATTTTCCTTACAATATATAAAAAAACAAAATCATTCTACAACCTATACAACTTGAGAAAATTACACAAACGCCTTTTTCAAGATGGCGGACAATGCAGAAACTTTTTTTTGTGTGAACTTTGTGGATTTAAACTCTCCAAACGGTTGTCTTTCAACAAAAAAAAAATCTCGACTACAGTATTTTTTTTAAGTTTTGAACCTAAATTACTTGACAAATGAACACAAGAGCAAATTGGGTTTGTTCGTAGAATAGATACATAATGTTTTTTACAAATGTTATGAATTCACTCGAGGATACACTAGTTTTAAATTCCATTGGAGTTTCTGGAACACCGTTTTTTATTGTCTGTTCCACATTTGGTGGAACTAAAGATTAATCATAAACTTTAAACCAAAACGATTCATATATAGCTTTGCGATGACGGTTCCCACTAAAAAGATAATTGGATAATTTCAAGATTAGATTCGCAAACTAAAAAAATGTCAAATATATTACCCGGTTCAAATATTTGCATTTTTGCCCTAAAATTATGTCAAAAGAAAAAGTGTCAAACACCTATTGCTTGCTGATGGCACTCAATATTCCGCAAAAGTCAAAATTGAATTTTTACATATATATATCTGTCAATCTAGAAAGTTTTAAAGATATATTTTTCTGATGACAGTTCGTAATAAATATTGTGCAAATGTCAGAATTGAATAAAAAACTGTGATATTAGTAGGTGTCAAAGCTATAACTTGCTTATAACAGTTCACAGTGAATACTTAGCAAATTATAATGTCAAAACTCGAAATTAAATTCGTGCGAATCTGTCCTACCACAAAGTAACGAAGCGCGAAACTGGTCTCGAAACCTTAAAACCAAAAAAAAAAGAACTTAAATTTCAATTTTGACAAGATATACTGTTTAATTTGTTTACTCGAGGAAATATGAAAAATGCAACAAGAGCATATTTTTGGATGGAAATGAGAGTTCCAAAATACTTTGATTTTCATTAAAAAACTAAGATAATGTGTTTCAAAATTTGGGTATGTTTCTTGGCAATCGAACATAAAACAAGATCACACTTTAAAAGCCACAACAACCTTACGAACATAATATACCCTTAGCATTCGTACCAAACATACATAAACTAAATAACAAATCGATACTCGAATGGAAGTCAAAAATTTATCGGCATGCAGTGAGATTTGACCGCTGTGAAATTGTTTTATGGAAAATCGTATTTCACTACGGATAGCTTTTTCAAAAACAACACGGGTATCGTTTCATAAATGACGGGTATTGTCCTGTATGGAATCGCCAATAAGTAGTACATACTTAGTTTGAAAGAAATATGCGAATCCGTTAAGTGAACAAAGACAACCGCACATACGCACATGTATAGACAGACGACAACGCGACGAAAGGAACGACGAAACTTAATATTTACGGTTTCTGTAACATTATAAACAAAAGACAGTTTGAAAATACAAACAAATAAAAATTCAAATAAATTCATAGGTCCGTATAATGCAGATTTTAAATTTTAATAACAAATAACGAATATTGAAACATGTTTTTTTTTATTAATTGTAAAAACTAACAATAAAATAGTTACCTAAATAACATTTTAGAAACCAAATTAAAAAAAAAAATTCAAAATTATTCGACACAAATATTAAATGTATTTATGTATAATAGTTACAACATTAAAATAATAATATAATGGCGACAAACCACTGCGACGGAAATCCGTGTAGATATAATGAAAATATTCTAATAAAACAATTCTTTAATTCTTAGCGTTGCACTATCAATTACTAACTATACTGCATATTTTTAGTAGGTGTTGTAAGGGGTTTGATTATTTTTATCGAACCCTTTCTGGTGGTTACATTAGACAAAAATGGAACGACTAGGTCACACGAACTTGCTCTTGTGGTATAATGTTACTTATATAATTGCTGAATACTTGGAAATATATAAAATTAAAATGCAATTTTTTAATCCAATCAAAGCGTAGTTAAAATCATCCTCATGTCACAAAAAATATAAAAATGGATCTTTTTTAATTCTATGTTTTTCTAAAAAAATCCAAAAAAATTTGATGGTGCGTTTTGGGATATCCGCGTAAAACCGCGGAATTTTCGCACTTTTTTCTGGTGTTTGCTTACATCTCGGAAACTTTTAGTCTTAACTGTAATTTCACCCAACTAAATGAAAGAGCATTAAATTTCGTACAAAAATTAACCATGTTAATTATTTCTGAGGCGTACCGTTAGACCGTTACAGCGCTTTGGAATTTCAACATAATTTCACATTTTTGTAAAAAAAAAAAACATTTTTCGGCTGCCTTTTTTCATTAATTGATTTATGTTAAATTTTAAATCAAAAAATACTTTCTTTTTAAATTTTTTTTATTGCAGGTATTAATCGAACTGTTCGATTCAAACAGAAGTCTTCAAATAGAAAATTTTATAAAGATCGTTCAATACATCCAGACTGACAGACCTACATCAGATTTGCTGGAACAATTTTTTTCGCGTTCTCTATCATCGTATAATATTGTTATGTTTGATTGCTATCTCAAATTGTTTTTATGTACGAATTCATAACTTGCCCTTATAATAATAAATATTATTGCAAGTTTTAATTACAGTTTGTAAGTTACAGCCGCTACAGTGGTCTCAAAAGCCAAAAGTCTTGGCATAAAATTTGATATCCGATTTTTATTTTTTAATTGTGAGTGACAAACCATGCAACAAGCTTACCTTCGGAAAGTGAAAACCGACAAAACAAACATGATAGTGGTGTGAAAGCAGAAAATTCTATAAAAACCCATGTCCTGGAGTAGTACGTTCCAAGAAAGAAGCAAAAAAGAAGTGTGACGTACTTCTGCGGACAAACTCTAGATTACAGAGAGTTTTATTTTATTGTTTCAGGGGCATGCCAATATTTACAAATGTGCAACTATATATCTTTAAAATTGCCCCTCAAAGAAGGCGAAATGCTCATGAGATTTGTTCACCAAATTTCATAAACAATGCTGAAACAAAACTTCCGATAGATTTCGACAAAGTTCATCGCAAGTGGAGACAGAGTATTGTGTAAGAGTCTTTAATGAATAGTTTCCAACAGTCACACAAACCTACAACAAAGAAACTGACATTCAGAGTCAAAGAAACCAGTGTGGCGGTGAAAATCTCCAAAAATGGAAAAGCGTTTGGACCATGCGTGATAATCTCTGATCAAGGTTAACAAACATTCGATACACTGCAGAAGTGACCAAAAAGCGTTTTGAGTCTTTTGTCTTTTAGTTGTCCTAGATTAACTTGAAAATAGGCTGCCCGGACTCAAAGTGAGCTAGTTATTCTTCTCTGATGATGAAGCCATCAAAAGTGAATATGCTTCAACCTAACAAAAAGATCTTGATGTATATAACGGGTGATTTTTTAGCTGGTTTGGTTTTGGCAATACTGGTTTTGACAGCTGACGTGTGTTTAGTACCTTGTGTCACTGTCAAACAGCTTCAGTTTGGTTTGCAATTTAACCATGGAACGTCTTACAAATGAACAACGCTTGCAAATTATTGAATATTACTATCAAAATTCATGCTCGGTTCGAAATGTTCATCGCGCGCTGCTTCCATTTTATGATCGGCATTCTCGACCTTCTGAGCAGTCTATTCGGAAGATTGTGACCAAATTTCGCACCAAATTTACTTTGTTGGACATTAAACCACCAACACGTTTACGTACTGTGCGTAGTGAAGAAAATATTGCGGCCGTATCAGCTAGTGTGACAGAAGACCGCAAAATGTCGATTCGGCGCCGTTCCCAGCAGTTAGGCCTTTGTTACAGCACTACGTGGAAAATTTTGCGGAAGGATTTGGGCGTAAAGCCTTTTAAGATACAGCTGATGCAAGAACTAAAGCCAGCCGACCTACCACAACGCCGAATTTTCGGTGAATGGGCTCTTGGAAAGCTGGCCGAGGATCCGCTTTTTTATCGAAAAATTGTGTTCAGCGATGAGGCTCATTTTTGGTTGAATGGGTACGTAAATAAGCAAAATTGCCGCATTTGGAGTGAAGATTAGCCAGAAGCATTGCAACAGCTACCAATGCATCCCGAAAAAGCCACTGTTTGGTGCGGTTTATGGGCCGGCGGCATTATTGGGCCCTATTTCTTCAAAGATGATGCGAATCGCAGCGTTACTGTCAGTGGTGAACGCTACCGAGCGATGATAACAAACTTTTTTTTGCCCGAAATGGAAGTTCTTGACTTGCATGATATGTGGTTTCAACAAGACGGTGCCACATGCGACACAGCACGCGAAACAATGGCGCAATTGCGAGGCGAGTTTGGTGAACAGTTAATTTCACGTTTCGGGCCGGTCAATTGGCCGCCTAGATCGTGCGATTTGACACCATTAGACTATTTTTTGTGGGGGTATGTCAAGGCTAATGTCTATAGGGACAAGCCCGCTTCGATTGACGCACTGGAAGCCAACATCCATACATTCATTCGTGAGATACCGGCCGATATGTGTGAAAGAGTATGCCAAAATTGGACTCAGCGGATGGGCTACCTGGGACGCAGCCGCGGTCAACATTTGCATGAAATTATCTTTAAACATTAAATTGCAAGGTTCAAACTATCGATTCAAATAAATATTTTATTCATTTTTTCGAATTTTTTGTGTTTTTTTAAAAAAAAAAGTTTTAAACCTCTGAAAAAATCACCCGTGGTACAAGTTTTGGTGGATAAAGTAATAATTTATCGCGTAAGCACCTAAAGGCCGAATACATATTCGAGATAGTGATAGTGGTTAGATTTTAAAGAATGGCAGATCAAAAAGATAATGCAGAGGTTTAAGTAAGTGAACTTCATTAAAAAAATGTATATGCTTCAACTATATGCCATCTAATCGAAAAATTCTTTTAATTAAGATTCACATTCAATTGCCTTTAGATTCGATTTAGGTTAAATGACTATACATTAAAAAGCCTCTCACTGTTCATGCTAAATTCCTCTTTTTATGTTAATTCTTTTTTCTGAGTGAATCTAACTTCAGTCAACGATCAACTAACCGAAATACTATGTATACCTGCATAAAATTTCTTAAAAATTACACACATAATTGTTATGGCCCTGGTAAACATTTTTTGGTGATTGTTCTATCCATTCAAAAGTTATGGTTTTTGCAACGAAATAAGTCATTTGGGACTACTGTGCGGCAGTAGCCTAGCTACTGCCCTAAAATACCACTAATGCATAACGATGACGAGACACCGCTGCTAATTCAAATCCAATGTATTGTTTATTTTTTCGCTTTTAAATAATTTGAGATAAGGATTCGCCGATAAGATTTGTTTGTTGTTTTGTAAAACTAATTCTGTTGTAATAAACCCTTTTGGATCGGAATAACCGATAATTTTTTTTTTATAATAATATGAGTAAAAGATAAAAAAATGCAAACATAGTACAGTCAATGGGGAATCATCTAACAAAAGTTTGGAAGTTCTCTAAGTTTGAATGCAGTTTTGTAGATGGGTTGATTCTGAGAATAAAACTGAGTTTGCGCAAAATTTGGTCCTATTCTGTCTTGTTTTTTGCGTTTTTCTATACGTTTGTTCTACGTTTTTATGATAAATCTATTAAATAGTTTTTTGTTGCAATTTGTTTTATCTACAAACGGTATAAAAATTTTATTATATGTAGTATAGTAGTATCTTAGAAGTTATATGAAACAAAAGCAACAAAATAGACTCAATCAACTTAACTTACGAATTGCTCGCTTACTTATAGATTTTCGAATGAACATTAAATTAAAGATAAGTGTGTTTTATCTAAAAAACAAAAATATGGAACATTATGAAATAAGTTTTTTTTTTTTGATTTTTAATAGTTTTTTTTTTTGCATTTGTTATTATCTTGACTTAAGCTACACTTTTTAAAGAAAGCAAATAAAACTCGGGTTTTGAAGATTTGAACTCTGACCAATTACCAGTTTTTTTTTATTTATAACGAAGATTTTCTAACAATTTATTTCATATACGGGTCTTATGATAATGCAAGTTAATATTTACTCTATTATAATGCCTCGCGACTAAAAGTGTCGTGGGAAAATCAGCCTTAAATAATGCCTCGCGACAAGAAGTGTCGTGGGAAGATCGTCTACAGTAAATGCCTCGCGACTAAAAGTGTCGTGGGAAGATCGTTACAATAAATGCCTCGCGACTAAAAGTGTAGTGGTAAAATCGTCTACAATAAATGCCTCGCGACTAAAAGTGTCGTGGGAAGATCGTCTACAATAAATGCCTAGCGACAAAAAGTGTCGTGGGAAAATGGTCTACAATAAATGCCTCGCGACTAAAAGTGTCGTAGGAAGATCGTCAACAATAAATGCCTCGCGACTAAAAGTGTCGTGGGAAAATCGTCTACAATAAATGCCTCGCGACGAGAAGTGTCGTGGGAAGATCGTCTACAATAAATGCCTCGCGACTAAAAGTGTCGTAGGAAGATTTTTAAATTAGTCAAGTATCTCGTTTGTCTCTTGGTTGATACCTATTCAAACAGTGAGACAGTTCATATCCAACAGTGAGACGCATGAAACATGAAAACAAGTTTTATTTACTAAAGAGTTATTTTATTATAAAAAAGTCTTCTTGTCTTTTTAACTTTATAACAACGGATATAAAAGTAACAACAAATGTCGCCAGTGACAAATAAATAAATGAAAGAAATGAAAAAATGATGTTAACCAAAAATTTAAAGAACTTCAATTTGATCAAATTTTATTCCAAATTGGATAAATAATTGTAGCCGACTTGTACTATAGCATTGGCTAAGAAAAATTATTTCAAAGTCCCCGTCTGTTGTCAGATATTATATATTTCACTGATGGCAACGGGCGGGATTTTGTCTCACTGTTGGTAAATCGTCCAAAATCTGTAAACAAAACTAAAACAAAAAATCCATGCATCCAAATGCCTCAAAATATTATTAATTGTATTGTTTACAATATAATCTACATAATGTTTAAGACATTAATTATTTAACTCAACTAGGAAAAAAACTATTGCATATTTTTTGCGCACTTACATTTTACTTTGCCCGTATTTTTCTCAATGTGCTATCACAGAGCGACTTTGCTTCACTAAAAGTAAAAACCAACTGAATCATTTGAAAAGAAATGTTTTGCACTAAGTATAATAAAAAGCGCAACTTGTTCCTTTGAATTCTTTCGAAGTTATTTGGAATGTCTCACTGTTGGAGGTGTCTCACTGTTGGCGTCTCTCCCCTACTTTTTCGAGAAAAATAAAATTACAAGTAACTTTTTTAACTGTCTATTTCTCGAGAGAAATTTGATCTTGTTTGATGAAATTTCGCATTTGTTGCCAACAATGGTGTTTTTCATCAAAATTTGTTTGTCATACAAATTTTCTTAACGGTACCTACCTGTTGTAGAATCATTTCTTTTAAATACCAAATATCGATTTTACGAAATTCAATAATTTAATAGTTTTAAGTTAAGCCTGAATAATGTTGCAAACAAAAGAATTTGATTAAAGAATTAATTTATTTGTTTTGGAAAACTGAAATAGGTAGATTTATAATAAATTTAAATATTTCCAAGTTATGCAAAAGTGATACCTAAAGTGTTACATTATATATAATTTGATTTTTTAATGAGAAAATGTGTTTAAAATTAAAACTAGGTACCGCTGGTACTTAATCAACCAAATTTCAAACGATTTATTATGCACATTATGGTATCGCTGTTAGAGCTTCCATTGCGATACCTATAAAATTATGCCCAGTTGCACCAAAATGCGTTTTAGTTAACGGAGTAATAAAATTTACTGGCATCTTAAAATTAAAACATCTTAAAATTAAATGGATCGCACCAACATTGGAAGGTTGATTTTTAAAAATAAGGAAACTTGTTGCCAACCATGGATTTTTATTCAACAAACTTCGGTATTTTTTATTATAGTAAACGAGAGGAGAGCATATCAATCAATGCATTTTTAAGACGCCATTAAAACTTATTTGGAACAAAATAGGACTTTAGTTTAATGGCACTCTTAAAACTGAAAGTGGTTGGTGCAATTGAAAAATGCCATTTTAAAAATAAACAACCCAATAAATATTTGAAAGTGTTTGGAGAAACTGGCCTTTAGACAGAAAACTGACATGATGCAAACATTCTATCATCAATGTTTGTGATGACAATTCCTCTTGGACGGACTATGGTCATGCTGGCGAAATACATCTAGTCTTCGTTCAACTCTTTTTTCCTTGAAGAAAGTCTTCCTTTGCAATTAAAATTTGCTCCTACCTTTTGGAATTATGTATCGGTAGATATATCTTTTTTTGTTTTAAAAAAAGGTTAAGGTGGAGGAAAAGACCTTTCCACATCCTGGGTGTTTGAACTGCTAGAATTAAAAATTCGTACTATTGTATTTTGCTAAAAAAAAAAAAACAACAAATTTAGGAGGAAGATAACAAAAAGTAGGATTGAACATCCCGGTGCGTTTAGCAAAAAAAAGACAGTAGTTATCTACTAAAGCAGTAAAGTTTATTTTTCTTTGTTTGTTCTTTCATTGCTAGAGTTCGAGCATAACGTTGATGACAAGACAGACAAACAGATTGGATGTTTCTTTTAATTTATTTGTTGTCGAAGTAAATTGCTTTTGGTTTTTTGTTTTTTTCTTCCAACAACTGCTACCTTTTTTAGCTGTTAACTTTTTGTTTGTTCTTATGACAAGGAACACATAAGTTTTTCAATTTGGGGATTATTAGAAGTGATTAAGACATTTATTTAAAGTTGACCAGTTTAGTTGAAGAATTTTGTTTAGTGTGTTTAGGGGATTAATAAATTATATATATTATACAAAGCCCCGGGAGCTGATAGTATGCCAGATGAATTATTTCAACACAGTGGGCCAGCTCTGCGCCAGGCAATCCATGATGTTATAGTGCACGTGTGGGGCATGAAGAAATGCCAAAAGACTGGCGAAAAGGTATAATGTGCCCCATACATAAGAAAGGAGATGTCACAACGTGCAGCAACTATAGAGGTATCACGTTGTTGAGTACCGCCTATAAGATACTCTCCTCTATCCTACAAGACCGGATAACTCCGTCATTGGCATGTAACGGGAAGAATGGGATGGTCCCGCTACAAAAATTGAAAAATAATTGATCTTTAACCCATATTCAAGATTTTGATTTAAACAAAGAAATTATATATATAAACAAAAATAATTTTTAACTTTGAGTTAATCTCGAATATGAATTAAAAATACAATTATAAAATTAATTGTGAGTTGAAGGTAGAGGGTTGTAGACGGTTGTGACTGAGAGAGTTGATTAACAAAAAGACCCAAAAGACCAGAAAGCCCAAACACTGGATGATGTTCATTCAACCAACTACCTATGTCTCAGTTACAGTTTGCCTTCTCTTTCGTATTTTCAATTATGCAGCGAACAGAATAATCCCTAATCAGATCCAATTTCATAAAAAGATTTGAGATAATAGTCGACTGGGAAAAGCAGGGGATGAAGAGACATTTCTGTCCATTAACTACTTCACAGTAGTAGATGAACCGAAAATCTCTTCGCCCTCTTCTCGCAGTCGAGTATCCTCATCGTATGTCGGTGAAAAATACGTATTTCTAAGACACCACGGATTATTAACCTTACGTCCGATTTATAATCTGGCGTAGTCGGATGGTCTCTAAAGAGTTCAAAAAAATAGGTCTCCACCTATCCTGACATGTCTTGAGAATAAGTTGATCCGACTTCGGAATAGTGACGAATCAAATTGGAAAAGAGAAACTTGAGAAAGAGTCGTAATATTTATAGAAGAGTTTTTACTTCCTCTACCTATGATGCTCAATAGGAAAATAAAAGTATCTCAAAATCACTTCTCAATTCAATTTCACTGTTAGAGGATCCGAAACCTATTCGTTGTACGACTTTTAGTACCTTCTCTAAGGATAGGGCACGTCCAAGCCGCAACGAATAGGGTGACTATCACCACACCGCTGCTTCAGGTCTGCAATTTTCGCCGGGGCCGAACACGTCGGTTCAGGGAAGTGGGTGGTGCTGCAGGTGAGATAGCCGGTGTCACATTTGTTAGACCTGGAGTCTAGCTGACTGTTGACTCTGTTAATTTGTATATAGCTATGCTAAAAAGCAAAGGGGCCGATTAATAATATTGAGTGAGTTGATAGAGATTGAAAACGATGACAAATTTTTTGGTGGAAATCGAGTGTTGACAGAAAATGAGACAAGGATGTTGTGGTCTCTAAGGATTATCTAACCCTACCCTCCAAAGTTCTATTTCATCCTTGTATTTTTACTAGAACCCTATTGAGACGGGAGAATCTGGTGATGATGATTCCCCCTTGCACCTAACTTCCCGACCTAAGCGACTTTGTCGGAGACTAGTCCTCCAAAGACACTACCCATTGATATTACCATCGGTGCTAAATTTACTATGGAAATATCCCGCAAATACATAAAACAGAAGACAGAACAGAATAAGTTTACTTAGCCCTTACATTGTTGCGTTAGAACTTGGCGTTGGGGTTGCTTCCCCTACATCAGGCTGGCTCCAGCCACGCCTCTTCACTTCAGCCTTCTAGTTAGTCATGATGCCTGAAATAATTCTTCAAAAGAGAGAACTGACTTCCCCAGAATATCATTTAACTTCTTCCAAACTTACGATGACTTCAAACTAAAAACTCAAAGATTTTCAAACAAAATCCTTAACAATTTTATTCATATAACTTATTCTAACATTTGAAAATTTCTTGTTACTCTTATTTTAATCTAAGAAGAACTCTAATAAGATTTTCTTAAATAAAACTTCAAAACTTAAATTCTCCTTCTTCTTTATAAGAGTCATACTCTTCAAACAAAAACTTAACAACTTGATATTAACAAAAATATTTCTAAACTGACTTTTTTATTTGAATTCTAATAAGAATCTTATTCTTACAACTGAAACTCGATCTATTTTACTTTATAATAATTCGAACTATAATTTTGTGACTTTATATTGAATTTTTTTTTTTCTAAAATTGTTGTGTGAGACTCTATCTTTTCTGACAAAAAAAAAATAAAATGAAGCAAAAGAAAATTTTTGCTTCTCATATTCAAATTCGCTAGACTTTCAGCAAAGATTTTTATGAACAAACCAAATCGTTCAGAAAAATCTTCAGGTGAGGTTCAGTGAACCGAATCACTCTCCCTCTTCGCGATATTAAACGATCTATTCCAATGAATAGTCGTCTCAAGTTTAGAATGCCTAAATCGATTTCTCAAAACGGATCCCAGAATCGTTCGCTTCCTTAATAATCTTGATGGAGGCCTCTTATCAGTATATTGCTTTCACAATTTTTGACAAGGTCGACGATTTACGAGCCCAGATTAGAAGGACTAACAGATTCTTCAACCGCGACTAATTTTCATTAGTAAGTTAACACACGAGCTAAATACGATATATGTAGGTAAGTACCTATTTTCCGCGTACTTAAAGTTTCCAAACTGGAACCTCAAAAATTCCAACAAAAATGTAAGCAAAACGCTTTCATCAGATCGTAAAAATTTGCGTAGGACGCCTCCGAGAGAAAGCCTTAATCCCACCCGAAATGTGAAATAAGAATTATTGAAATTTTAAAAATCAACAAAAAAATGTAAAAATATGAGGATCAGAAGGATCTTTACGAATGTGGCAGGTCCATTCAAACCGTACCTTAGCTGAAACAAACGTTGGGTTAGTTCAAATGTATTTAATAAAAATGTATTTAATAAAAATTTAAAAATATTAAAACAATATAAAATTTCTACAATAAAAGGTTCGAAGACAGGAAGGTGCACCTTACTATACCATAAACCTGATAAGTAGTTTCAGATTTCTCGTTACGTTAAAAAATTTACTTTATCAGTTATTTATAGTAAGTAATTCTTTTCTTAATTTCAGATTTCAGATCAACAGACAGATTTTTAAAGATGGGATCAGTGAATAAAGGTGTGTGTACTTATAATTCAACACACGTAGGAAATTATATTTTGAAATTTTCTCGATTTCGTACACTCATGTGTCAGTCAGGACGAATTTGACACGACTTTATGTTTTCTTTTTTTTTAAACGCAATAAAAAACTAAACTTTTAATTTGACCTTATTAAATATTTAGATGACAAAAAAAAACTTTTGTGTAATCACCACCAGTGAGTAAGTATCTTTATCAAATTGTAAAGTGTAACTGATCTTAACCTTTTTTTTTTTGATGTATTTTAAAAATGTTAAAATCACTTACTCTTTGTTTTATAATTACTATTTTTGTTTTACCTTTTCTTTCTGTTTTCTTTCACAGTACTATAAATAAAATTTTTAACTGAAACTGATCCAAGTTTACTATAGGTAACTCAAAGTTAAGTATGTAATACCTCTATAGTCGACTTGCATAAATTTCCTCATAAATATTTTTTTTTTTGTTAGCTGAAGGCTATTTGCAACCAGGAAATACACTCACTGTAGGTAGGTACACTTTTATCGAAAACCGGACAAAACTTTTAACTTTTTCAACATTATTTATCTTTTTAGATATCTTCTACGGACGGACTTCAAATTACTTTATTTCTCGATATTATTTTTCTTTAACTTTTAATTTTTTGCGGACCGAATGATTTTTGTGCGACAGAAGGTAAGTGATTAGTAAGTATATTCAATTTTCATAAATAATTGTTGAGATAGAGTGTTGCTTTAAGAAAGTGAGACTCTCACACAGTAATTTTTGTTTCAGGTATTTGTAGGTAAGTAAAAACAAAAAATTTTTTTTATATTACAGCAAAACTTTTTTCCTTTTAGGTACCTTATGGGTAAGTATTACTTTTTCTTTGTTTCAACAAATGGTTTTGGTTGTTGTTTAACCACAAATTATATATTATTATTTTTATCATTGACAACCAACTTTGATATTTATGATGCTATATAAGTTCAGATTTAGCACCTTTATGTTCTATTATATCGTTAGCACTAACCTGCCTCAACATAAAAAAAAACTAATATTTCGTTATTTGTGACCAAAAATTATTCCAATCCACCTCTTTGTAATTGGGGTGGTTATTTTAAATGATTTCTAATAAAAATTTTTGTAGACACTTTTATGTTTTATACGAAATTTTTCATAAATAAAATTTTCACCTATTGCACTGTATACGTAAATGAAAAATACATAGCTACCATAAATCCTTTTTGCAATACATAAATTTACACTCAGCTTTCCTCCTGCCTATAGATGTCTCCAACAGGGTTTGTGTTTCTGCTGCTTATCTTGGATGTTGATTTTTTCTTAGCACTTGGCATGAATTGAAAATTCCCTCGACGTTATATCGGGTCCTACGTGCTGTAGATATGTTGATGTGTTTTATTTTATCAGAAGACGGTTCTGACTCGATGACAATTTTCTGTACTTCCAGATTGTACTCCTCGACGAGGACCAGACAACGCTGACCGAGTGGGATATTTCGTTGACGATCTCGACCCAATAGGCTTCTAGCAACCTCGCATTGGACGTAGACTCGTCTGGGCCGTTGTATACCACCCGGTGCGTATCTGTTTGAGAAAAAAAAAAAACGAATTAGAATTTTGTAAAATACTTTTAATGAGAGTACGATCTTATGTACTCCATATATATATTTTCTTATTATTTTTTTTTATAAGATGAACTTTTGCGCCTTATTGATGAAAAAAAAAAATTATTTTTCTCCACGACTTTGGCTGCATTTTGTACATTTGTTGCTACTTTATTTTTGGCCATTGGATGAGCCATGCATGTGATTTTCGTACAATAAAAAAAATACTTTTTGATAACACAAAACATTTTTTTTTTTTTTTTTTTTACCTGGTTTTTTCAGGGTTTTCCTTCAGATTTTAATGCTGATGTATTTTCTGAAGAGATTTTGTTTCCACAGTATCGCAGTTTTGGACGAGAGTTTCGGATTTATGTCTTAGAGTTACGTTCTTCTTCGAATCTTTAAAAAGGATGACTTTTGTTCGTGGTGGTTTCTTTGAACAATCTAGTGACCACAAATCCTGGTTCATTATACGTCCAATCGTTTCACTTGGGTATTTTTTTGAGCTTAATACCTTCGTAGTGAGTCGATGACGCATGTGTTTTTCTGTGGAAAACTTTCTGGACAAGATGTGTTTTGCAAATTAATTGTACGTATTGTTTTTCTATCGTTTTTAATTAATACGATTTCGATAGGAAAATAACTTTTAAAATATCTTTGAGCATGTGCTCATCGTTTTCTTTCATAAGGGTGGATAAAAAAAAACTTTTCTTACTTTGGAATATATCCCTTTTATTCGGGTAGTTTTTCTGCTTGTTCCTTTTCTTGATTTTATGTGTTTTATCGATTTTTTTGTTAAATTCCTTTTTCTTTTACTTTGTACAATATTATTTTACTGTTTTATACTTTATTTCACAATTTATTAACTTTTTATTTTCTGTTCTTTTTAGCACGACTGGTCTGAACAAATTAGAAATGCGTAATGGTCTGTTCGGCTCACTTACGTCGTACGTTACCTACACCAGAGTTTGTTCAACTTCGATTTTTTGGCGGTTTGGGCGATTTAATTTTCGTTACGACGGATACTTTGTCGGGTGTTGGTCTCTTTCAAACTCATTTGCAAGATTGATAGACACTCGAAATTTAATTCGTCCATCTTTTTTTTTATAATACGGCATTGTTTATATATTCTTCGAGATTCGGTTCAATTGGTTTTCATGTGACCAGCTTCGTTTTATTTTCGGTTTGTGTGTAAACATTTTTTTTTTATTGTCTTGGTGTTTACATGCAAATCGTCTCAGTTCACTTCAACTATTTTTGCTCCACTTTAGGATTTAATTTCCTTTCTCTCTTTTTCTAATAGGATGGTTGTTGTCAGAATTTTTCGTATGTTAATTCTTTTTCTCCTTTTTGTTGGTTTTATGTTATTACGTATAGGGTTCGGATTAGAAAACAAGATTTATTTTGTCGTTTCTTGTACCTATTGGGTAAGTATGCATGAATATTTTTTTATTTTCTTTTTTTTTTTTGTTTTAAGTCCTACTACGGTGTCGATATTATGAACTATAAGTAAGCATAATTTTAGGTCTAGAATGAAATAGAGTAGCTATCGGACGTTTATTCGGGTAAGTATTTTATGAGGTAAGTATTACTTCAGACAACAAAAAAATTACTTTAGTTTTCGCGACTATTTTTCGGATTTTGGTTACAGTCTATGTATACCGGTCTGTGACTGAAATGCATTAGTTTATGACGCAAAACTTGACTAAATCTTTATACTCTACCTATAATTATTTTTTTGGTGTTCTTTTCCGTCGGCGGATAGATTCTATTTTTCTTGAATGTACACGTTTTCAGATAGTATGATGTCACTTATTATCGAGGGGTAAGTAATTTTTCTGTGCCTAAATCAAATAATTTTTCCTAGTAAGGTATCACTGAACAACATTGTACTGGTCAAAGACTTTTTTTTTTATTTCTTCGATTTCAGAATAACTCGAAAGTTTATGTCACTGTTTCATGACGACATTGGTTTCTTATTAGCATTTATGTGTGCTACTAGTTCCGGTTATTACTTTTCGGTGTCTGATGCGTGTCTTAGCTATCTCATCATTTTTATTGCCTACTACTAGGTGATTATTTCGGAAGTTTCGTTATTACTTCGATATAAGGTTGGCGTATCGAATATTTCTTTTATTGGTTGTAAGGGATATTTTTGTTGTCTAGAATTTCCTTTAAACAACTCTTCTTAAATTTATCCTCTTAAGAATCAAACTTTCAAATTTGTGAGAGTATTTGTGTACTGTGGAAATTTTCAAGTTGGTTCGCTTTTGGGATGTTATAAAAGCTATCATTAATACACGTATGATAAATTGAGAAGAATTTCACAGGTAGACCATAGTGTATTGTGAAATTGATTTTCCTACAAAGCATCTTCAATACTCCTGGTGCCAACAGGTGTATTGATGATGAGAACGAAAATCATTAAACATGACTCAAATTTTGATAGCTACTTCATCACTTGACTTCTTAATAAATATTCGCTACCCACGACCCTTTTGCGTCTCATGCACAGGCTGAGCAGCTGGCGATGACACTATCAATCGCTAAAAAAAAATTTGTAAATTCTGCAAAAGAATTTGTCGATGACTCCTTCAATTGCTCATTTACGTAGGTCTTTCGTATGCACAACAGATTCGAAATTATTAGCATCTTTGACCTTATACAAATTGTTACCTATAATTTTCACTACTTTCGTTTTTACGAACTTGGGACATAGCTTGGCATTGCGATGCTTACTAGCGTCACTCAGCACGAAATTACGACGGAATACCTCGTCACCTACGTTAAACGTAACTACCCTGCTCCTAAGGTTGTAGATTTTCTCATAACTATCATGAGCTTGGTTAAGAGCTGTTTTGAGATATGCGTGAAGGATATTCATGCGTGCTGTTTTTGGCAGCCAGTCGATCTCGGACTGGTTAAGTCCACCAAGTTTTCTTAATAAAGCATAATCTGCACCATGCTCAATCATACGCTGACCAAACAAGGCTTCGTATGGCGTCATGCCGATTGCGCTATGCAAAGACGTGCGTAAAGCACTACTGATGAACGACAAATGCTCGTCCCAGTTGAGTTGTTTTGTATCGATGTACGCTCTTATTGCACTTAGAATTGAACGATTCACTCGTTCGCTAGCATTTGCTTGTGGGGCGTATGCGGCTGTTTTTACGTGATTGATTCCGAAGTTTTCTAGGAAGGTCTTAACATCGTTGCTTATAAATTGTGAGCCATTATCCGATAATATACTCTCAGGAACTCCAAATATCAAAAAAATATCATCCACTAAAAATTTGACTACTTCTGAAGTAGTTGCCTTTTTCAATGGTTTGATGAATACAAATTTTGTTAGCTGATCTAATGCTATGATAATAAAAGTATTACCTCTCCGTGATCTAGGATACGGGCCTAGAAAATCTATATACATGTGTTGAAATGGTCTTTCAACTTCAAATCCTTTTCCCATTTCAGTTCTTAGAACATTATTTGGCGCTTTTGTCGTTTTACAAATTTCACAGTTATTCACATACATTTTGACTTGAGATGCCATTGCTGGCCAATAAAATTGGTTACGGAGGCGATGCAGGGTCTTGGTGATACCACCATGCGCTGCCTGAGGCGGGCAATGAGCCGCAATTATCAACTTTTCGCCCAACTGCGATGGAATCCAAATCTTCCAAGCCAAATCGTCTTGAATTGGATTTCCTGTCACGTGTCTGACTTTCTTGTATATGAATCCATCAGATACTTGCAAGTCAGGAAGACGATTTTTATTTTTATTAACGTGTTCAATGATCTGAAGGTATTCTTCCGACTTGAAAGACGGATCCTTTAAATCAAGGTGTAACACTTTAGATGGACTATGATTTTCGATGGGCATTTCTAGGGAAAATAAACGTAATGCTTCCACTTCATGCACTCTAGATAGGGCGTCGGGCACAGCGTTTAAAGTACCTTTTCTATGCTCCACCGAAAAATCGAAGCTTTGAAGCTTCAAACTCCACCGAGCTAGACGTCCGGTTGGGTCCTTAAGACTCATCAACCATCTCAGGCTTGCATGATCAGTGATCACCAAGAACCTGTAACCTTCAATGTATGGTCTGAACTTGTATATGCCGTTCACTGCGGCTAGACATTCACGCTCTGTAACTGAATAGTTACGTTGCGCACTATTTAATTTTTGGGAATAATAATAAATGGGGTATTCTGCGCCAGTCTCATCTCTTTGGCACAGTACGCATCCGATTCCAGTTGCTGAAGCGTCGCACAAAATTACGAACTGCTTACTGAAATCGGGGTTGCGGAGAACTGGCGCCGAAGTCAAAGCTACCTTGAGCTTATTAAAAGCTTCCAACGCCTGTTCGTCGAACTCAAACTTATTTTTTTTCTTGAGTGTATCGGACATCGGTCCAGCTACCTCAGAAAAATTCTCGATGAATCGCCGGTACCAACCAGCCATTCCAAGGAATCGACGTACTTGACGTACAGTCGTTGGTACCGGGAAATCGAGAATTGCAGAAATTTTGGACGGGTCTGCTTTGAGGCAGCCACGCCCTACGACATAACCTAAGTATTGTAGTTCTTCGAAACAGAAACGTGACTTTTCCACGTTTATTGTTAGTCCAGCTTCGTCTAGTCTCTTCGCTACAATTTTTAAAACTGACATATGTTCTTCGAATGTTTTGGAAATGACCAATAGGTCATCTAAATAAATAAAAACTTGTTCTCTCAAGTTGGACGGGATAACTTTATTCATGAGGTTCGTCAGACTCTGAGCAGCATTGGAGAGTCCGAACGGCATCACCTTAAATTGATATAACGGACGGCCTGGTATTGAAAATGCTGTTTTCTCCCTCGACATCTTCTCCAGCGGTACTTGCCAGTACGCGTCTTTCAAATCCACGCTAGAAATATAGCGTGTCTCTGAAAGTCGTGCTAACAAACCTTCTATATGCCCAATTGGACTCGCATCCTTCTTTGTTACGGAGTTGACTTTCCGAAAGTCCAAGCACATTCTGTTTTTACCGGGTTTCCTCACCAATACAACCGGTGAGGACCATGGGCTTGAACTTTCTTCGATCACTCCCAAATAAATCATGCGGTCCACTTCGGCGTACACCAAGGCTTGTATCGCTGGAGAGATAGGATAATGCCGTTGCTTAATAGGCAACGCATCGCCGGTATCAATTGAATGCTCCATAAGGTGTGTTCGCCCGAGCCCCCGCTCAGCGAATGACGGAAAAAGTTTGACTGTGTCTTTCAACACGACGGACTGTTCTGCAGTTAGCTCGCATTCAGAGAATTTAGGTTTCTCTAAAGCTAACTCAGAAATTGATTCTTTAAAAGGTATTATATGGGGCGCTATTTCAAATAATGCCCAAAAATTTACCCCCAAGTAGAGTTTTTGCGTTAATGTGGGTACTAAAAACAAATCTATAGGTTGTGTTTTGCCGTTAAATGAAATTTTTGTTCTAACTATCCCTACTACCGGTTGTGCTTTTCCATCGGCAGTGGATAAGTTAGTGGAAAATTTTTGGAAAGGTATGTTATGGCTTTTGAGAAATTCTAAAGCACCTTTTCCCATGCAGCTAACACTTGCTCCAGAATCGAGCAAACCGTACCACTCTTCATTAAAAATTTCTACTTGGACGTAAGGACGAGGATCATCCTTATAATTCGACAATTTTGTCGATGACACTACTTTATACAATTTTCTTTTATTAGAGAATTTAGTTCTCAAGGCTTCTATTTTATTTAAATGTTTCGGGTATGTATATATTCTTTTTCTAGCTATGTTGTATTCAACTTGCCTTTGATGTAAGGACTTTAAAGGTCTAAGTCTAGGAATACTAGAATTAGTGGATATTAATTTCCTGATATTTTTCGCTTCTGGGTTCTTCAGGATTGTGATCTTATCAGTTTTTTCTAAGCTTACAGAGGAGTCCCCGAGTTGCCCATCTTGGCCAACTCCCTCTCGGTCGAATGTTGGCTCGTTGACGAGTTTCCCGGACACATTTTACAGTTTGGTGACAGAACCTCTGGTTTGCCACAACGATAGCAGAAAATTCTGCGCTGTAAATCAGCGCAATCTCTAAATGTATGACCTATCTTCAGACAATTCCAGCATTTGACATTTTCCGAATTAGGCTTTGAATCTCGGTTCCGATTATGATGAAAGGCTTCGACTGCAGTAGACATTTCAGTCAACTGAGAATCGGTTTGAATTTCGATCTCGTGAACTAGTTTTCTTGGAGGATTGTTATATACTGGAGGTGCTCTAGCTCTCATCGGATCGTGCTGAGCTAAAAACCTCTCCATATCTCGACAAGTGAAAACTAAGTCCGCGAGTCGAGTTGATTTAAAAGTTAACAAAAGCTCTCCCATGCGTCTGCGCACGTTTTGCTTTATAATTTCAGCCAGCTCTTCGTTCGGCCTAGGATTCTTCATCCGTGAGTTAATCTTTAAAATGGCGTCGTAAAACGAGTCGAAGCTTTCGCCCGGAGCTTGCTTTCGTTCCGCCATTTGTCTAGACAACTCCGAATCAGTTTCCAAACTACGATACTGTTCAATAAGCGCTAACTTTAACGCTGCCCAAGATGAATACGGGTTGTTCTTCATGTACATCCAGTACCACACCTCTACCGTTCCGCTCACAAAATGGTGAAAATTCAACACTATCTCTTCCCACGATGCACCGTAGCTATCCTTCACTCTATCGAGTCGAAAAAGGAATTCGTCTACTGGCATATTCTTGGCATTATACACTATGCCCCATTTGTGGTAGTGTGGAGAACGTATAAAAGATGTTGCTGGTGATGGTGCTGGTGCTCTCACATTACGATTCAACGACGTACTGTCAAACTGTATCTGATCCAGTCTTTCGTAAAAATTCGGATCGCATCTTCGAGAAGGTTCAGCTCTAGGTGGTGATACGTTGCGTCTAGGCCACTCCCTAGGGAATTCCGGTAGGTTGTTTCGATTGGTATCAACTCTAGGTGGAGTGACGTTTCGCCTTGGTCGCGCGCCTAAAGCTTCTCTAACCGCTTCTCTTAATTGTTCATGCTGTATTTCTCTAGTGGGCTCTCTGGTTGTTTCTTGAACGTTATTGCTGGTAGTAGCTTCTGGAATAGGTTCTCTTCTGACGTTGTAGTTACGAGTGTTAGGAGTAGGTAAGTCGCATAATGGTATAGCAGTAGCTGCTGGTCTTACTAGCTCGCTCATCTGAGCTAATGCATTCTTGACGGCTAAATCAACCCTTTCTAGGATTTGGGCTTGGCTTTGAGCTAAAGTTTCTTGCAAGTTTTTGCGGTCTTCAGCCCTATTGAGACCTATCGTTGCTAGTGCTATCTCCTTGACATAATCTTCCCATTCCTCAGGTTGTTGGTTTACTGACTCATTTTGAGCTCCTTCAGGTGTTAGATGTCTAGCTAAGTCGACTAAAGGTACATCCTCATCTCTGGCTTGTCCTACGTTTGATGGTCTTGCCGTATCCTCCACATGACTCATGTCCGCTACCGCATTTGTATCCATCGTCATGTTATGGTACATATCTAGGTTCTTTCGGTATCGCGTATTATGAGGTTCGGGAGTTGTTAATATAGGTGCTTTATCTGGAACTGTAGCTGGAACTGGGGGTTTAGGTGGTCTGCCTCCCTTGTTCTTGTCGGTAGAACCATTCTTGTTTTTGTTCACCATAGCGAATGTTTTTTTTTTAAAAAAAATGTTATGAAGATTCCGGGTGTATAAAAAAGTTATTAGAGTTTATCCAATAAAATTATAGAAAATTTTACGAGAAAAATCTACCTATTACTTAATTACTATACTATTTCTAGCTTACAAATTCCTTTCTTAACCTAACCTTACTACCTATATAATTCAAAAAAAAAACTAACTATAACCTAATATCTAAACTTACTAACTAAATTTTAATACCTATTTCCTATTATATAAACTTACTACCTAATTTCTTACTAACTATAACTTAACCTAAGCTTAACCTACTTTCTTTATATAGGGTAAACCCTCTTAATGAATTTTACTCAAAATCTAAACTTCAAAAAAAAAACTCGATAAATCTCAAAAACTATATTTAAATTTATTAAAAATTTTAAATATTAACTGAACTTCAAATTACTCAAAATTTTCTAAACTGAATCTAAATCTAAAATCAAATGTCGCCAGACAATTCTTAAATATTTCAAAAAAAAAACTATACTACGGAATATACTAAATATTTTTGCCACCAGGCTATACTAAATCTATAATATGCGCCACCAGGCAAATTAACTCTAAAAAATGTCACCAGACAATACTAAATCTAAAAAGGGTTGCCACCAGGCATACTAAATCAAAAAACTCAAAATGTGCCCCAGGCAATACTAAATAAATCAAAAAAAAAGGTTACGCCACCAGGCAAAAATACTAAATAATCAAAATTTCTCAAAAAGCGCCACCAGGCAATCTAAATTTACTCAAAAAAATTACGCCACCAGGCAATCTAAACTCTAATCTAAACTTACTTAATCCATGAATCTTATTTTTATAAAATTCACTCCTTAATTTTCTCAAAAAAATTAGTTTTCTTAATTTTCTCAATAATCAAAAAAAAAATTCTTCAAAATTTCTCCAAAATTTTCTTAATTGGTTTCTCTAAACATTGTAAGTTTGGAGACGTGACTGAAGTAACCCAATGCTTCAGCAGCAACTCCGCAACAATATAAGTTTCTTTTTTTTTTTTTTTTTTTTCATTCTGTTATTCTTCTGCTAAAAAAAAATCTTTCTTCAACAACTCGTAAAAAAAAATTTATTAAACTTTCTCATCAGACTAGCTTGCTCATAATCCTCCCTGCTGCTACTGACCTAGGGAAGTAAATAACATCCCCTAGCGGACATCAGACCAGAACTATTTATCAGACTGCCTAAATTGATTGTTCAAAAATAAATCTCAACTTTTTATCGAAATGTAGTAAAACTTAATTTTTTCAAATAGCTTGTTGTTTGAATCGGTTGTTCTTTTATATAGCCGTCGTCATTTGGCTTGCGCTGCAGACGTGAACAGGAATAAGTTCTACTATTCACCGGACGTAGTTGCAAACAACTAAACAGCTTAAAAAGATGTTTGTTTCAGGTTTATGATTGGCTTTCATGAGAAGCAACGGACTACTGGACTAAAAACCTATCCAATACGGACATCCCTATGTAAGTTAACCTTACTGAAACTGTTAAACAAATGCTAAGAGAGTGGAGTGGAAATCTGACAGGTTGTCGCTACAGACGTATTCAGGAACTGGTTCGACTAATTACCGGTCGACACTTAAGTCAAAAAACCATCCGATGTTAAATCTCCTTAACATTACCAACTCAATTAAATTCAAAATTTACTTAAACGGTTCAAACTGATGTTTGAACAAACTCACTACATTATTTAAACTACTACTTTCCAAAAGTTATAAAAAAAATTATCTATCCAATTTTCAAAAACTATCATCTTTCTTATTATTCGGGCCCCACGTTGGGCGCCATTATGTAACGGGAAGAATGGGATGGTCCCGCTACAAAAATTGAAAAATAATTGATCTTTAACCCATATTCAAGATTTTGATTTAAACAAAGAAATTATATATATAAACAAAAATAATTTTTAACTTTGAGTTAATCTCGAATATGAATTAAAAATACAATTATAAAATTAATTGTGAGTTGAAGGTAGAGGGTTGTAGACGGTTGTGACTGAGAGAGTTGATTAACAAAAAGACCCAAAAGACCAGAAAGCCCAAACACTGGATGATGTTCATTCAACCAACTACCTATGTCTCAGTTACAGTTTGCCTTCTCTTTCGTATTTTCAATTATGCAGCGAACAGAATAATCCCTAATCAGATCCAATTTCATAAAAAGATTTGAGATAATAGTCGACTGGGAAAAGCAGGGGATGAAGAGACATTTCTGTCCATTAACTACTTCACAGTAGTAGATGAACCGAAAATCTCTTCGCCCTCTTCTCGCAGTCGAGTATCCTCATCGTATGTCGGTGAAAAATACGTATTTCTAAGACACCACGGATTATTAACCTTACGTCCGATTTATAATCTGGCGTAGTCGGATGGTCTCTAAAGAGTTCAAAAAAATAGGTCTCCACCTATCCTGACATGTCTTGAGAATAAGTTGATCCGACTTCGGAATAGTGACGAATCAAATTGGAAAAGAGAAACTTGAGAAAGAGTCGTAATATTTATAGAAGAGTTTTTACTTCCTCTACCTATGATGCTCAATAGGAAAATAAAAGTATCTCAAAATCACTTCTCAATTCAATTTCACTGTTAGAGGATCCGAAACCTATTCGTTGTACGACTTTTAGTACCTTCTCTAAGGATAGGGCACGTCCAAGCCGCAACGAATAGGGTGACTATCACCACACCGCTGCTTCAGGTCTGCAATTTTCGCCGGGGCCGAACACGTCGGTTCAGGGAAGTGGGTGGTGCTGCAGGTGAGATAGCCGGTGTCACATTTGTTAGACCTGGAGTCTAGCTGACTGTTGACTCTGTTAATTTGTATATAGCTATGCTAAAAAGCAAAGGGGCCGATTAATAATATTGAGTGAGTTGATAGAGATTGAAAACGATGACAAATTTTTTGGTGGAAATCGAGTGTTGACAGAAAATGAGACAAGGATGTTGTGGTCTCTAAGGATTATCTAACCCTACCCTCCAAAGTTCTATTTCATCCTTGTATTTTTACTAGAACCCTATTGAGACGGGAGAATCTGGTGATGATGATTCCCCCTTGCACCTAACTTCCCGACCTAAGCGACTTTGTCGGAGACTAGTCCTCCAAAGACACTACCCATTGATATTACCATCGGTGCTAAATTTACTATGGAAATATCCCGCAAATACATAAAACAGAAGACAGAACAGAATAAGTTTACTTAGCCCTTACATTGTTGCGTTAGAACTTGGCGTTGGGGTTGCTTCCCCTACATCAGGCTGGCTCCAGCCACGCCTCTTCACTTCAGCCTTCTAGTTAGTCATGATGCCTGAAATAATTCTTCAAAAGAGAGAACTGACTTCCCCAGAATATCATTTAACTTCTTCCAAACTTACGATGACTTCAAACTAAAAACTCAAAGATTTTCAAACAAAATCCTTAACAATTTTATTCATATAACTTATTCTAACATTTGAAAATTTCTTGTTACTCTTATTTTAATCTAAGAAGAACTCTAATAAGATTTTCTTAAATAAAACTTCAAAACTTAAATTCTCCTTCTTCTTTATAAGAGTCATACTCTTCAAACAAAAACTTAACAACTTGATATTAACAAAAATATTTCTAAACTGACTTTTTTATTTGAATTCTAATAAGAATCTTATTCTTACAACTGAAACTCGATCTATTTTACTTTATAATAATTCGAACTATAATTTTGTGACTTTATATTGAATTTTTTTTTTTCTAAAATTGTTGTGTGAGACTCTATCTTTTCTGACAAAAAAAAAATAAAATGAAGCAAAAGAAAATTTTTGCTTCTCATATTCAAATTCGCTAGACTTTCAGCAAAGATTTTTATGAACAAACCAAATCGTTCAGAAAAATCTTCAGGTGAGGTTCAGTGAACCGAATCACTCTCCCTCTTCGCGATATTAAACGATCTATTCCAATGAATAGTCGTCTCAAGTTTAGAATGCCTAAATCGATTTCTCAAAACGGATCCCAGAATCGTTCGCTTCCTTAATAATCTTGATGGAGGCCTCTTATCAGTATATTGCTTTCACAATTTTTGACAAGGTCGACGATTTACGAGCCCAGATTAGAAGGACTAACAGATTCTTCAACCGCGACTAATTTTCATTAGTAAGTTAACACACGAGCTAAATACGATATATGTAGGTAAGTACCTATTTTCCGCGTACTTAAAGTTTCCAAACTGGAACCTCAAAAATTCCAACAAAAATGTAAGCAAAACGCTTTCATCAGATCGTAAAAATTTGCGTAGGACGCCTCCGAGAGAAAGCCTTAATCCCACCCGAAATGTGAAATAAGAATTATTGAAATTTTAAAAATCAACAAAAAAATGTAAAAATATGAGGATCAGAAGGATCTTTACGAATGTGGCAGGTCCATTCAAACCGTACCTTAGCTGAAACAAACGTTGGGTTAGTTCAAATGTATTTAATAAAAATGTATTTAATAAAAATTTAAAAATATTAAAACAATATAAAATTTCTACAATAAAAGGTTCGAAGACAGGAAGGTGCACCTTACTATACCATAAACCTGATAAGTAGTTTCAGATTTCTCGTTACGTTAAAAAATTTACTTTATCAGTTATTTATAGTAAGTAATTCTTTTCTTAATTTCAGATTTCAGATCAACAGACAGATTTTTAAAGATGGGATCAGTGAATAAAGGTGTGTGTACTTATAATTCAACACACGTAGGAAATTATATTTTGAAATTTCCTCGATTTCGTACACTCATGTGTCAGTCAGGACGAATTTGACACGACTTTATGTTTTCTTTTTTTTTAAACGCAATAAAAAACTAAACTTTTAATTTGACCTTATTAAATATTTAGATGACAAAAAAAAACTTTTGTGTAATCACCACCAGTGAGTAAGTATCTTTATCAAATTGTAAAGTGTAACTGATCTTAACCTTTTTTTTTTTGATGTATTTTAAAAATGTTAAAATCACTTACTCTTTGTTTTATAATTACTATTTTTGTTTTACCTTTTCTTTCTGTTTTCTTTCACAGTACTATAAATAAAATTTTTAACTGAAACTGATCCAAGTTTACTATAGGTAACTCAAAGTTAAGTATGTAATACCTCTATAGTCGACTTGCATAAATTTCCTCATAAATATTTTTTTTTTTGTTAGCTGAAGGCTATTTGCAACCAGGAAATACACTCACTGTAGGTAGGTACACTTTTATCGAAAACCGGACAAAACTTTTAACTTTTTCAACATTATTTATCTTTTTAGATATCTTCTACGGACGGACTTCAAATTACTTTATTTCTCGATATTATTTTTCTTTAACTTTTAATTTTTTGCGGACCGAATGATTTTTGTGCGACAGAAGGTAAGTGATTAGTAAGTATATTCAATTTTCATAAATAATTGTTGAGATAGAGTGTTGCTTTAAGAAAGTGAGACTCTCACACAGTAATTTTTGTTTCAGGTATTTGTAGGTAAGTAAAAACAAAAAATTTTTTTTATATTACAGCAAAACTTTTTTCCTTTTAGGTACCTTATGGGTAAGTATTACTTTTTCTTTGTTTCAACAAATGGTTTTGGTTGTTGTTTAACCACAAATTATATATTATTATTTTTATCATTGACAACCAACTTTGATATTTATGATGCTATATAAGTTCAGATTTAGCACCTTTATGTTCTATTATATCGTTAGCACTAACCTGCCTCAACATAAAAAAAAACTAATATTTCGTTATTTGTGACCAAAAATTATTCCAATCCACCTCTTTGTAATTGGGGTGGTTATTTTAAATGATTTCTAATAAAAATTTTTGTAGACACTTTTATGTTTTATACGAAATTTTTCATAAATAAAATTTTCACCTATTGCACTGTATACGTAAATGAAAAATACATAGCTACCATAAATCCTTTTTGCAATACATAAATTTACACTCAGCTTTCCTCCTGCCTATAGATGTCTCCAACAGGGTTTGTGTTTCTGCTGCTTATCTTGGATGTTGATTTTTTCTTAGCACTTGGCATGAATTGAAAATTCCCTCGACGTTATATCGGGTCCTACGTGCTGTAGATATGTTGATGTGTTTTATTTTATCAGAAGACGGTTCTGACTCGATGACAATTTTCTGTACTTCCAGATTGTACTCCTCGACGAGGACCAGACAACGCTGACCGAGTGGGATATTTCGTTGACGATCTCGACCCAATAGGCTTCTAGCAACCTCGCATTGGACGTAGACTCGTCTGGGCCGTTGTATACCACCCGGTGCGTATCTGTTTGAGAAAAAAAAAAAACGAATTAGAATTTTGTAAAATACTTTTAATGAGAGTACGATCTTATGTACTCCATATATATATTTTCTTATTATTTTTTTTTATAAGATGAACTTTTGCGCCTTATTGATGAAAAAACAAAATTATTTTTCTCCACGACTTTGGCTGCATTTTGTACATTTGTTGCTACTTTATTTTTGGCCATTGGATGAGCCATGCATGTGATTTTCGTACAATAAAAAAAATACTTTTTGATAACACAAAACATTTTTTTTTTTTTTTTTTTTACCTGGTTTTTTCAGGGTTTTCCTTCAGATTTTAATGCTGATGTATTTTCTGAAGAGATTTTGTTTCCACAGTATCGCAGTTTTGGACGAGAGTTTCGGATTTATGTCTTAGAGTTACGTTCTTCTTCGAATCTTTAAAAAGGATGACTTTTGTTCGTGGTGGTTTCTTTGAACAATCTAGTGACCACAAATCCTGGTTCATTATACGTCCAATCGTTTCACTTGGGTATTTTTTTGAGCTTAATACCTTCGTAGTGAGTCGATGACGCATGTGTTTTTCTGTGGAAAACTTTCTGGACAAGATGTGTTTTGCAAATTAATTGTACGTATTGTTTTTCTATCGTTTTTAATTAATACGATTTCGATAGGAAAATAACTTTTAAAATATCTTTGAGCATGTGCTCATCGTTTTCTTTCATAAGGGTGGATAAAAAAAAACTTTTCTTACTTTGGAATATATCCCTTTTATTCGGGTAGTTTTTCTGCTTGTTCCTTTTCTTGATTTTATGTGTTTTATCGATTTTTTTGTTAAATTCCTTTTTCTTTTACTTTGTACAATATTATTTTACTGTTTTATACTTTATTTCACAATTTATTAACTTTTTATTTTCTGTTCTTTTTAGCACGACTGGTCTGAACAAATTAGAAATGCGTAATGGTCTGTTCGGCTCACTTACGTCGTACGTTACCTACACCAGAGTTTGTTCAACTTCGATTTTTTGGCGGTTTGGGCGATTTAATTTTCGTTACGACGGATACTTTGTCGGGTGTTGGTCTCTTTCAAACTCATTTGCAAGATTGATAGACACTCGAAATTTAATTCGTCCATCTTTTTTTTTATAATACGGCATTGTTTATATATTCTTCGAGATTCGGTTCAATTGGTTTTCATGTGACCAGCTTCGTTTTATTTTCGGTTTGTGTGTAAACATTTTTTTTTTATTGTCTTGGTGTTTACATGCAAATCGTCTCAGTTCACTTCAACTATTTTTGCTCCACTTTAGGATTTAATTTCCTTTCTCTCTTTTTCTAATAGGATGGTTGTTGTCAGAATTTTTCGTATGTTAATTCTTTTTCTCCTTTTTGTTGGTTTTATGTTATTACGTATAGGGTTCGGATTAGAAAACAAGATTTATTTTGTCGTTTCTTGTACCTATTGGGTAAGTATGCATGAATATTTTTTTATTTTCTTTTTTTTTTTTGTTTTAAGTCCTACTACGGTGTCGATATTATGAACTATAAGTAAGCATAATTTTAGGTCTAGAATGAAATAGAGTAGCTATCGGACGTTTATTCGGGTAAGTATTTTATGAGGTAAGTATTACTTCAGACAACAAAAAAATTACTTTAGTTTTCGCGACTATTTTTCGGATTTTGGTTACAGTCTATGTATACCGGTCTGTGACTGAAATGCATTAGTTTATGACGCAAAACTTGACTAAATCTTTATACTCTACCTATAATTATTTTTTTGGTGTTCTTTTCCGTCGGCGGATAGATTCTATTTTTCTTGAATGTACACGTTTTCAGATAGTATGATGTCACTTATTATCGAGGGGTAAGTAATTTTTCTGTGCCTAAATCAAATAATTTTTCCTAGTAAGGTATCACTGAACAACATTGTACTGGTCAAAGACTTTTTTTTTTATTTCTTCGATTTCAGAATAACTCGAAAGTTTATGTCACTGTTTCATGACGACATTGGTTTCTTATTAGCATTTATGTGTGCTACTAGTTCCGGTTATTACTTTTCGGTGTCTGATGCGTGTCTTAGCTATCTCATCATTTTTATTGCCTACTACTAGGTGATTATTTCGGAAGTTTCGTTATTACTTCGATATAAGGTTGGCGTATCGAATATTTCTTTTATTGGTTGTAAGGGATATTTTTGTTGTCTAGAATTTCCTTTAAACAACTCTTCTTAAATTTATCCTCTTAAGAATCAAACTTTCAAATTTGTGAGAGTATTTGTGTACTGTGGAAATTTTCAAGTTGGTTCGCTTTTGGGATGTTATAAAAGCTATCATTAATACACGTATGATAAATTGAGAAGAATTTCACAGGTAGACCATAGTGTATTGTGAAATTGATTTTCCTACAGGCAACGATTATCAGTCACACAAAATTTTATCGAAATCGATGATAAGGTGATTTTGATTTTGTTAATAAGGTGATTTTGAAAATTAATTTCTAACGATAAACTTAATTATTGAAAAAAAATCAGTCACACAAAATTTTATCAAAATCGAACGTATTTTTAACAAGAAAAATGGAATTGTCTAAAACGCTTGTATGGCAGGTATCGTTAAAATTCTAGTTTTTTTGTCGTAAGACATCACAGTTTTCAAAAAATGAGTCATGTTAAATTTTATGAAAATTGGTCGTATTTTTTTCGAGAAAAATTGAATTATTTTTTACGTTTATATGGCAGGTACCATTATTTTCAGACCTAGGATAAAAATCAAAAATACACCTGAGCATATTACTCTAAAAATATAGAGTAACAAGTTTGAAGGAAGTCGGCTTAACCGTTAAGGCTGTAGGTGTCGATACATCCAGACTAACAGACAGACAGAATTGTCGGACCTACTTTTTTCATCTTCTCTATCATCGTCATGTCATGTTTGATTGTTATCTCAAAACTTTTTTTTTACGAATACAAAACATGCCTATAATCACAAGTTAAAACAGTCTTTAAATAAATTTTAAAATAAATTATTCTCCACAAAAAAGTTAAACTATTCTTCAACTTGTGTGTGAAATGACTTCAACAATTGAGTTTATACACATAGAGAAATCATTTGTAAGTTTCAAACTTTGCTCGACTATCGACTTGTTTTTATACTCAACAATTATTCTGGAGTTAAAAGTCAAACAAAAATAAAGAAAAACAAATGCTAATGTATGCAGAAAGATTTAGTTCGGTTCGGTTCGGTTGTTTTTGGTTACAGGAAGTTATTGCAATAATAATTACTCGATATGTTCATTTAGCGACATCTAGCTACTTCGGTGAGTTTGAGACTATCTTGATTCCTCTATGTGTATAAACTCAATGCTTCTACTGAAATAAAAGTGAATCAATTTCTCACAACAGGCTTCAATAATTGACGTAAAGTTATCTTCCTGCACCTATGAGATAAAATTTCTTGGTAAAAAAAAAGAGTCTCCTCATATTATGCCGACAAGAAGAAAAAAAATTATTTCCTTGTGTCGGATTTTTGGTATATGGATGGTTTTTTTATTGAACTTTTAACATTGTATCAAGGAGTACTTTTAGGTGCAGGGAAATAAAGTCTCCGGGAACCAAGTCCACCAAGGGACTAAGTTCCCACTTAGTGGGAAATAAATTAACTTTGTTGATCCCATGCAAAGTGGGAACATACACCACTTTTCTTATGGGAACTAAATACACACTTCGAAACATGATGTGAGAACTAATTTTCAACAACAACATATAAACGAAGAGCTTTAAATTACATAGGTTTCAGACCCTTTTAACTTACTTTGAAGTTGATCTTGATGATAACGTTAGTACCTACTAAAAAAATATCCGTTTTCCTTTGATTATTTTCAGAATGTTTATTTTGAAACTAAGTTGATTATTATTTTTCGATTTTTTTAATTAAATAATCAAAGTAGTTTATCTTGAAATTAAGTTTACATGATTCTGAAAATAGTAAAGGAAAAATCGTAAATTTAATCTATATACTTAATTCTATATATTCATATAACATTAATACCTTAACTTTAAAATTTTGACAACTTTGCTAGTTACATCTGGTGTAAATTTTCCTATATCTTTATCTTTATCTTTATCTTTTATTGATTATATTCTTTCACAATAAGAAATAACTTATAAATCTGTGAAAGATTTTGTTTGACAATAAAAAAAAAAATTAACAATTATATTGCTTAAGTCTAAAAGCCAATAATTGCTTTAATAAATTTTATGTTAAATTTGAAAGTTTAATTTTTAGTTTTAAATTTTAAATAAGAAACGTACAAATTTGAATTTCAATTATCATATACAGGTATAAAAAAAAAAATAAAATAGAAAATACAAAGTACTGAGATTGCTAGAAAAAAAAATTTATGAAATAATTAGTTAACAAAGATGAAAAAGTTTTAATTGCTCTGATTTTCCAGAAATAGCCCCAATTCCCTTCTAAATCGCGGGAGTGTGTTCCAAAGGCTGATAGCAGCAATAAAGAGCTGTCTTTCCGATATCAAATAATTGAATCTAGGCAAAATTAAAACAAAAGATCTATTGGATGCCGGAAACCGGATCTTATTAAAAAGACATACTGGCTGTTTTGTTTAATTATGTCCTGAAGAAGAATAAGTGTCCGAAACTTAACATAGTTGTAAAAAGTCATGTTCAACAAGTTCTTTGATTAATGAGAAATATGGTCATATCTTCTGAGGCTATAAACATATCGTAAAGTGCTGTTAAAAGCTATTTCAAGTTTTCTCTTGCTATTACTATCACAGTTATAATAAATTTCGCATCCATAGATCAACACGGGAATAACCAAAGATTTTGCTAATATTAAACATGTCTTTGTCGGTGTGAATTTTTGAGCAGTCCACAATGTTCTTAGTATTCCATACGCCTTACCTACAATCCAATTGATGTGGTTATTCCAAGAAAGAGTTTTATTGAACATAACACCTAGGTTTTTCGTTGATTCAACAAAGTTGATAGGTTAATTGTTAAGCAATAATGGTGGAAAGTAAGAAGAATCGATCTTATTTCTTGAAATAAAACATTTGCATTTTTTTGGATTCAGTGCTAAACCATTATTAACAGCCCAGATCGAAATTTGTTTCAAATCTTCATTCACTTCATAAGCACAATTTTCTAAAAGACCGAGTGGACAACTGTGATAGATTTGAATATCATCTGCATTATAGTCGTTTCGAGGAGTGAAATATAACAGATGCAATATCATTTATGTATATTGAAAATAAGAGAGGTCCAAGTATAGATCCCTGCGGAACGCCTCGGGTCAAGAAAATAAACTCTGATGAAACATCCCCAATGATCACTGCTTGTTTCTTCTCACTTAAATATGAGGAGATAAGTTTCGTAGCAGAAAAAGAAAAGTTGAAACGATTGCCTAATTTATTAATAAGGATAGAATGGTCGACCAAGTCAAACGCTTTTGAAAAATCCAAAAGTACCAGAAACGTTACATAGTTTTTGTCCAATTTTTCTCTTATCTCCTCTACCACACTTAATAGGGCTGTTATGCAACTATTTTTTTGCACGAAAACCAGACTGAAAGGGAACCAGAAAGTTGTTAAGTGAAATGAAATTATTCATCTGCTTGTGCATAACGCGCTCATATACCTTAGAAAGAAAGGGTAGGATCGATATTGGTCTAACTTCGTCACCGGCTGGATTCTTTGAAATTGGTATAATGTTTGCAATTTTCCATTGCTGCGGAAAAATTCCTGTCATTAAAACTGTATTTATGACATGTGTGAAATAATCCAACATCAATGGCAGAATGGCTTTGATAAAAACTGGATGTATTCCATCATAACCAACAGCACCTGATTTTATGGACAATATACTCTCTTATTTTCCGAACAACGCCATAACGCTTGGTTTTGAACGTTTGAAATAGTTCATTTATACGGAAGCGTTTAAATCTGCTATAAGCCTCATCTCGTCTCACAATTAGTTCTTTGATTTCGTTGGTAAGCCAAGCCTTAGACATATCTTTAACTGTTCTTATTTTTGTGGGGATATGTTGTTCAAAAATTATTTTATATAATAATCACCCTTATTGCGATAGGCGTTTCACTTAAACGCCAATTGTCGTATTTGTAGTCGTGTCGCTTTTGAAACGGTATTGCGTAGCCTAAACGCCATCCCTGTCGTTTCTCTTATATTCCACATGCGATCCACTAAAACAGCTGATTGTTTGACACATAAAATTAATTGCAAATTTGAAATTCAGCAGTCGTTTGATAAAATTTATTGCAATTATTGAAAAAGAACACGACGATAAATTGTTTTAATTGAATAAATTATGGAAAAATGTATAGTGTGGCCAGTTATTTTTCATGGAGCAGCAGTGACGACGACGAAGTAGAAGAAAGACGCAAAAAGGATTTAGTTGTGCAAAGGCGATGGATTCGGTCCACAGCTAATCCAATGGATTTGCCTGAGTCAAAGTAAGTAAAAAAAAACATTTTTTTCCGACTTGAACTTACACAAAAATATTTTACAGGTTTAAAATGTACTTTCGACTCAACAAAGAAGCTTTTTTTTATATTTTAAATTTGATGGAATCAAATTTTGCAGACGGACGTTCTGTGTCAGTACTAATTATTTTAAAATTAGCTGCCACCTTACGATTTCTCGCTGAGGGAGGTTACCAAAAAGGAGTTGGGAATGATTTTAATTTGGGATTATAGCACAGCCCACCTTTAGCATCATTTTAAAAGAAATGACAAATTTTCTTGAGGAATATCCTTACCCATTATGGATAAAAATGGAACATTCGAGGAAGAACAAACTGAAGCCAAAATAAATTTTTTTCAGCAAGCTGGAATCCCTGGTGTTATTGATGCCGTCGATGGGACACATGTCAAAATTTTAGCTCCGAAAAAAGCAGATCAACATCTGTATTATAACAGAAAAGGATATTTCAGTCTGAACGTTATGCTAGTAAGTATACAAAAATAAAGTTATGTATATCATACGAAACCTGAAAGCATTTTAGGTTTGTGATCATCAGATGCGCATAAGGTACGTTGATGCACGACATGCTGGATCAAGTCATGATGCACTGATTTGGAATTCAAGTGAGCTAAGAGGTACTATGCAAAGGAATTATGAGGAAGGAGAAAGAGGTTCATGGTTGTTGGGTATGCGATAACGACTTACATATAGAAAAACTTAAAATGGAACTTAATTTTGTAGGTGATGCAGGTTATCCCCTTGAGCCATTCCTTATAACTCCTTTCCGCTCGCCAGACGAAGGAATCTTTTCAACACAAAACACTCAAAAACCAGAAACGTCATCGAAAGGTCGATAGGAGTATTGAAGAATCGGTTCCATTGTCTCCTCGCTGCAAGACAATTGCACTACTCTCCACAAAAAGCAACGCAGATTGTGAACATCTGCGCCGCTTTGCACAATATTTGTATTTATTACAAATCAGAGCTTCCCAGAGAACTTGTTCTGCTTGATAACGAGCCTTCTATTAGTCTAGATGAAGATTATTCTACTTCCCATGATGATCAAACAGCTGTTCAAATACGGAACCAAATTTTGAATTGCATTTAGAATTATTTTAGCGAACAATTTTAAAGTTTTTTATTTTTTTAATTAAATTTACATAGCAATAAAAAATACATAGAACTGATTTTAGTTTGTGTTTGTTTCCATTAGAATCATTTTTCTTTCTTCAAGATCAAGCTGCCTTTTTCGGATTTCATTATCCAGTACTTTTGTGCTATTTACTTGGCGGCGTTGTTCCTCATCCCGCTCCATTTGGATTTCAAGCATTTGAATCTCCTTCTCTTTCAAGTAAAAAAGTTTCCTCTGAAACCTGGCATTTTCTTTTACATGATCACTGATATTTTTAAGCGAACTAATATTTTCCGTCATTTTAGTTTTAATTTCGTTAATTGGTATATGGTGATATTTTGAGACCTAAAACTTCAACTTCAAAAGTCCCTTTTCTTAAATTTTTAGCGAATTCATCGTTCTTTTTGTTTCGTGAGACCAATAAGAAACTTGTTACAACTATAAAAACAAAAATAAAAAATTAAAACTTACATTTTGGGAGTATTTTTGGCTCTGTCGTTTGCAAATTCTTGAACGACAAAATTTGGCGTTTTTAAAGACGTTTTTGATTTAAAAACGACTATCGTAATACAAAAAAATTCTCTATTAAGACAAATGTCACTTATAAAATGTATTCCAAAAAACGAAAAACGCCTAGTGCCGTTGAACGCCTTACGCAATGAAAAATAATTTTGTCGTGTTTTTATATGGCGTTGAACGCCTATCGCAATAAGGGTGAATATAAAATATACTAAGTGGGAACTTAATCCCTCTATGAACTTAGTTCCCTGCACCGTAGTTTTAGGAGTTTATTAATTGAAAATAAACAATTTGTGTTTTGACTCAAAAACTTTAAATGCTCATAACTTTTTTCATATACATTTTAGCAGCAAATAAGTGTTAGATTGGTGTTGTGCAGTCCAAATTCCATTTAAAAATATATTTTTCCATATTTTCGAGCGGATATAATGTAGAGAACAGATTCAAAAAGACTGGAAGTGGCCATTTTCTGGTTATACGTACCTGAAAAAAACATGTTCGACCATCAGTTTTGCATACGTGCCATTGAAACCTATCAGTTATTTCACATCTTATGGAAGGAAGCGATGAGATAGGTGTAAACTCTAAAATCTTTATAAGCAATAAATCTCGCATTAAATAAATAAACAGAAAATGTGCAACAAATATATTTTTTTTATTAGGTATGTATAAAGGGGGTTTTTTTTAGAGGTATAGAACTTTAAATTGCAATAAAACAGCGATGGAATATTCTTTTGACATGATTTTTTATTTATTCGAAAGATAATCTTGTGGCATTACATTTTAAATATATTTTCTAGCTTATGACTGCCACGGCTGGCTCGGATGTAGTCCAATCTGGACGTCCAATTTTCGATGACTTTTTCCAACATTTGTGGCCGTATATCGGCAATAACACGGCGAATGTTGTCTTCCAAATGGTCAAGCGTTTGTGGCTTATCCGCATAGACCAATGACTTAACATAACCCCACAGAAAATAGTCTAGCGGTGTTAAATCACAAGATCTTGGAAACTCTAAAATCTTTATAAGCAATAAATCTCGCATTAAATAAATAAACAGAAAATGTGCAACAAATATATTTTTTTTTATTAGGTATGTATAAAGGGGGTTTTTTTTAGAGGTATAGAACTTTAAATTGCAATAAAACAGCGATGGAATATTCTTTTGACATGATTTTTTATTTATTCGAAAGATAATCTTGTGGCATTACATTTTAAATATATTTTCTAGCTTATGACTGCCACGGCTGGCTCGGATGTAGTCCAATCTGGACGTCCAATTTTCGATGACTTTTTCCAACATTTGTGGCCGTATATCGGCAATAACACGGCGAATGTTGTCTTCCAAATGGTCAAGCGTTTGTGGCTTATCCGCATAGACCAATGACTTAACATAACCCCACAGAAAATAGTCTAGCGGTGTTAAATCACAAGATCTTGGAGGCCAATTCACAGGTCCAAAACGTGAAATTTAGCGGTCACCAAACGTGTCTTGTGTGACATGTTGCGCCTTCTTGTTGGAACCACACCTGGACCTGGACATCATGATTGTTCAATTCAGGAATGATAAAGTTAGTAATCCTGGCTCTATACCGATCACCTTTGACTGTAACGTTGTGGCCATCATCGTTTTTGAAGAAATACGGACCAATGATTCCACATTTTGGTGCCCATAAAGCGCACCAAACAGTCAGTTTTTCTGGATGCAACGGTGTTTCGACATACACTTGATTATTAGCTTCACTCCAAATGCGGCACTGTTGTTTGTTGACGTACCTATTCAACCAGAAGTGCGCTTCATCGCTAAACAAAATTCGCTTATGAAAATCGGGAATAACGGCCATCTCGTTTTATGCCCATTCGACACAATTTGCAAGCATTGTTCAGGCGTAAGTCTATTCATGATAAATTGCCAAACCAAACTGAGAATAAATCACTTGACAACTGTTAAATCGGTCGCCCCGTCTTGAAAAGTAATGCAAACTTAAAGTTCTATACCTCGAAAAAAAACACCCTAGATAATGAATGTTATAATTTGTATTTATTATTTTCTTTGTTTTGTTTTTGTTGTTTGTTTTATTTTATTTTTTTTTATAGGTTTATATGAGAACTTAAAAGTAGCATATTCCATATTAGAATAGTTCGTTAATTGTTGATATTTGCGAGGTTTAAATGAGTGCAAGACTGCATGCCCCATTGGATTAATTAGTTTATTAATTTCAAATACTTTATTTTGGCCAACATTCGATTTACCTAAGTAAGTTTGTTCAGTTTCATATGTCCCATAAATTAATACGTCTTTTAATGTTTCTCGTGTACTTAAGACATAATTAAATGATGTCTTTGTTGATTTATTTAGACGAAGAATATAATTGTCATTAGTTCGATTGTGAAAAAATGTATCTTTAGGGAATTCAATATATAAATCATTTTCAAATGAAAACAAAGCAATGCAAAAACCAAATTTAATATTTTGAGTTGCTGGCAATAGTTTTATATAACTTGCTCTTCGATGTAATTCAGATTTTCGTAACACTGTAAACGTTCGGAAATTGCAAAAATGTAAATGGTTTGATTGTGAATAGATTGCGAAAAACTTATCTTCATTAAATTTTGTTAATTTATATTTAAAAACTAAATTTTTACCATTAACCTTTGGAACTTTTTTATAAAAAATGTTTTCGTCGCTTGTCTTTTGAATTGTATACAATTCATAGAATTCCAAATAGTTGATATCATTTGGATAATTTTTTAACATTGGCGTAATTATTTGTGTTATAAAAAATTCTGTTTTTGTTTTATTGCGTTCATATACGCAATCTGGTATGTTGTTCTTATTATCGTTACGAACGATGTTTAAGGATTGTTTACACCAAATACAATCTTTAAAGGTGGTAATGTCTAATACGTCAGAGATTTTTTCCTTATACTCTAATACGGTAGAAGTTGCTTCTTTAGACTCTGATACGTTAGAGGTTGCTTTCTTGGGCTCTGATACGTTATACGTTGCTCCGTTAGGCTCCAATACGGTAGAGGTTGCTTCCTTAGACTCTAATACGTTAGAGGTTGCTTTCTTAGGCTCTGATACGTTATACGTTGCTCCGATAGGCTCCAATACAGTAGAGGTTGCTTCTGTAGACTCTAATACGTTAGAGGTTGCTTTCTTAGGCTCTGATACGTTATACGTTGCTCCCTTAGGCTCCAATACGTTAGAGGTTGCTTCTTTAGACTCTAATACGTTAGAGGTTGCTTTCTTAGGTTCTGATACGTTATATGTTGCTCCGTTTGGCTCCAATATGGTAGAGGTTGCTTCTTTAGACTCTAATACGTTAGAGGTTGCTTTCTTAGGCTCTGATACGTTATACATTGCTCCCTTAGGCTTCAATACGTTAGAGGTTTCTTCTTTAAGCTCTAATACGTTTGAGGTTGCTTCCTTAGACTTTGTTGTTAAAGAATTAATGTTTGGTATTTCTTTCGATCTATCTTTTAATACTTGATTTATTTTAGTCATTATTTCGCAAAATTTCTCGAAAAAATTATTTGAACTAGACACACTAGGTTGATTATAAGTCAGTTCATCAATTGCTGCGGAAAATTTCTTTAAAAAATTTATTTGAATTTCGTTAGATTTATTAAAGCCAGACACACTAGGTTGATCATTATTCATTGAATCAATTGATGGAATTGTTGATGATGGAACGGATGTTGAGGTCAATTGTAAAGATGATTTATTAAAGCCAGACACACTAGGTTGATCATAAGTCAGTTCATCAATTGATGCGGAAAATTTCTTTAAAAAATTTGTTTGAGTTTCGTTAGATTTATTAAAGCCAGACACACTAGGTTGATCATTAGTCAGTGAATCAATTGATGAACTTGGTGATGATGGAACGGATGTTGAGGTCAATTGTGAAGATGATGTGTCAGAATCACTAATACAAATCACGGCGTCATCAATTACTTTACTAGTATTTTCCAATTTAACCGCATAACATTCATTATCTTCTTCATCTTCATCATATTCAATTTTGATGTGTTTTAAATTAACAGTGTTAAAATTCCTTGGAGGTTTTGATGGTGTATCATCTGGAGTACAAGTCAGATCAATAGGTTCCTCCTGTTGATTCATTATTGGTGAATTTTCAGAACCAATTATAAATCTTATGTCGAATGTAAATATGACTCTGCATATAATCGTATTCTTTTTCTGCGCGTAGTTAACTTCACTTAATTAACTGTGGTAATGCTGATTCGAACCCACTCTAAAAAAGAAACCAAAACAAAATGAATTTAAAATAGAAACACGTGAAATTCTTAAATAATATACATATTCCGGGAAAAAAAATATATGCCACCCTTCAAGATTTTGAATATTCTGAAAGATAAGCTCGACCCTTTACAACTCTGGTTTAAACCCCCTAAGCGCTCAACACTGCTAATATCATGCTTGGGAAAGTTTTGCGATATACCCAGGTTGAGTCAAGGGGAGAAAATAATCATATTACCCCGCTTTTTGCCTGGATGAACAATTAAAAAAAAAAATTATACTTAGGCCAGAAATAATTGTTTTTTTTTTTTTTTTTTTTTTTTTTGACTTTGTAAATATTTTTTTTAGTGAATAATTCTTAAAAAAGTATTTTTTACTAAAAACGTTTAATTTTATATTTTTGTAATACTACATAATTTAATTTTAAAATTATGTGTATTAATTTTAAGTCAAAACGAAAAAAGAATTAAAAATAACTCATTGATCTCGTCGGTCGCATCGGTGAATTTTTGAAAAAAATATTACGACGCACACCTCTTATATTAGAAATTTAATTTTAATTTATTTTAGCATCAAGTGTTTAAGCTTTACGATCTCGACCATCAGCAAAGTATCAGAAGTACATTGTTGCGTTTTATATAATTTATGTCTATTAGACTTCGGACCAGTTTTGCCGCAGACGATATGCGTGGCTGTAGTGGACAGTTTTGATTTTTCAGATTTTAGGGATGAAAATCACTGAGGGAAGAATAAAACTGCAAGGAATTGCGGAAAGGCGCAGAACATCAAAGGTGACCATTTCCCAAATCAATAATATGCTCGTTTTATTTTAAATGGTATCGTGCAACCTTTTAAATGCATATCTTACAGATGGGAATTAAATATTCCAGCCAACAATGTATTTGTAAAATTATGAAAATTTATATTTTATATTTCCTAAAGAAATGTTTGGTGGACTGAAATTCCTTAGGTAAAAGAAATTTTTAACTCTCACACGAGCTCTCTCTACTATTAAAAACTAAGAAACTTGATAGTCTTCTAGTTTACAAAAACAAAAACCATTTTACATATTTAAGAAACAAACACCTTAAACAAGGCAATATTAATTTTATTGAAACGTACCTCAGTTCAATAAAACTTAATTAAGCTGAAAAGCAACCATTTAACGACAAAACTAACTTAAAATTTAGTGGAATGTCATAAATGTCATGTCTGTTTATTTATGCTCAAATGTTTTTTACTTACAGCCTTTATAATCCGGGAGGCGTGTCCTTTGAAAAATTGAACACTAACCGATAGGTTTAGTGCTAACATTTGCAAAACTGATAGTCGGACAAACTTTTTCAGTTACGTTTGGTCAAAAATGGCCATTTCCGTTGTTTTTTTGTAACGATTTTTCGTGTTTCTTTTTTTCAAAGCCATAGAAATCACGCGTATTATTAAAAAAAAACTGTTTTTAAATAAACTGCAAAAAAATAAATTACTTTAACTAAAAAAAAGTGAATCTATTTCTCACAACAGGGTACATTATTTCCGGTAAAACCTATCAGGTTAGACAATGAAGTAATAGAAATGAAGAAGGAGGTCAAATATCTAGGCATTACACTAGACAGCAAACTCCTTTTCAACAAACACTTAGAGATTACTGTCGGGAAAGCCACAAAAGCCCTTATGATATGCAAGAGACTTGCAGGTGAATCATGAGGGTGCAAACTTAGATGGTTGTATACCATGATGGTCAGACCCATAATCACTTACGGTTGTGTGGTACAAAAGAACCGAACTTGAAAAGACTAAGAAAACACTAGATAAAGTGCAAAGGCTCGCTTGCTTATGTATAACTGGAGCAATGAGAACATGCCCAACAGCAGCAATTGAGGTCATTCTTGACTGAATTGCTGCTGGAATTCTTAATTTCTCAAAAACTAAGATACATTTTGGCATCCGGTTTTCTGTTTTTGACTTAAAATTAATAAGAGCATTGAATTTTGAAAAAAAAAAATAATAGTTAAATACATAAAATTTTTAAAAAAATTAGTTTAAACATTTTTTTTTAATTTTTTTTTCAAAATTTTGAGTTTGAAAATTAATTTTTTTTAAAACTGTTCTTTCAAACAACTCAATTTAAAAACAAAATAAAAGAGTAGTTTTCTGGCTTTTCAAAAAGATATAACAAGTCTTTGTATCATTCTCCGTTGTTTTTAAATAATTTTCTGATTTAAGTCAAAACGGGGGGAAATAGACCCCCTCCCACCCATACGATTTTTTTCTTGTCTTAACCCCACCTACACGCTCAAGCTTTTTGGTGCATCTTATACCAATCACCCTGTATACTGTGCATTATGGTCGTTAATATATGTATCTTTTTTTAAAGTGTTTTTTGATATTTCTGCCAAAAATTATCTCCATACTACTCAAAGTGTACGATTATTTAGTTTTTCATAATTGTTACCTACCTCAATTCGACTTTGTTGTTGATTATAATTTATAACATACATATCTTGTTTATTTCCCTTAAAGCAAAAAAAAAAAAATAAATAAATAATAGATATTATTTGCAACCGGCACCACTTAACTTCAAAATGAAATAATACTCAACTTTTCTATAAAGTATAATAAAGAATCGGGATAGGGACAAAATCCCGACTGCCAAAATCCCGACTGCCCAACTAACAATTTAGCTTTTAGAAGGTCCAAACTTTAGAATTTGGCAAGCAATAGTTAGTATAGAGCTCGTATAAGCCAAATTTCGGGACTCAATAATCTTTTATAATAAATTGGAGTATACGAGTCTTTCATTCCTTTATTCAACCATCAACAAAAGTTTTTTTTTTGATATTGTTAAATACGTAAAATTATATTACTTACTTTCATTACAATTCGACATAATGTATTCAATTTCCAAAAGTATATGTTCTTTCTATAAAATTCTATACGAATTTGGTGTTTGCACAATTTGTTCATATAAAAATTACACTTTTAATAGAGAAAGGCAATTTAATAATTTTTATATCAAAAGCTCCACAATCGGTCTGTTTGATATGAAAACGATAACAAATATAGATTTCATTTTTTGTTGCCATTTGATTAATAATAATCTATTTGAAATCAAAACAAATTGCATGACTGGTTTGCATGAATTTACTCTTTTAGCAAACCAAGTGCGTGTCTTCACCAAAATTAATTTACTTTTGAAATTATGTAAGAAGGTGAAAAATCGAAAAAAAACCCTTAAACGTGACATTGAGTTGAATGCGTGTATCTTATATAGCTATCAATAAACGGTTGGTAAGCTTAAAATTTTAAAAGCCTTTCTTGTGTCAACTAAAATGATATACAAAATTCAAATGAAATTGGTTGGGCTGCTATAAATTTATGATCAATCCATTTTTAACACCAAATCTTCGTTATGTGCATTTTGAACCAAAAACCTGAAATGCAGTTATAAACGCTCACATTTTTTTTAAATGAAAATTTAGAAAAACGAAAACCGGCATTTGGGAGATATGTATCTACGCGTTATAGCCATATTAAAAAAATATTTGTCGATTTTCGCCAAAAAATATTTCACACAAAAATTGTCAAATCAATTGTCAGACAACCGCACATACACACAGAAAGACCGACGACAACATTCATCGAAACTTTCTTTTTTAGGCTCGTCTAACATTAAAATGTCAATTTGGATCAAAACATCGATGTTTTGTTTACACGAAACCAATACATACTAGCACTAATGAGCCAATAAAAACATCGTTTGCAAATTAAAACAAAATAAACCCAAACACAAGTTTTATATCGCAAAAACTTTGAAAGTATGTAAGAAAAACTAAAAAATTCAAATGGAAACAGATTTCAAATTTAAATAACAAATATTGAAACATAAAGTTTTTTTTTTAATTGTAAAATTTAAAAATAAAACAGTTACCTAAATAAGATTTGAAAAAAACCAGTTGATGTGTTGTAGAAAAATTAAAAATTATACCAATAAAACAAATAACGCTTGTCTCAAAATTAAATTAATATAATGGCGACAAATGACTAGCTGCGACGGATACCCACGGATGCATTTTGTTCACAGAAATATTATAATAAAACTGCATTCTTAGCGTACCACTATCAACGACTAACTTTACTGTATATTAAGTATAGGTGTTGGAAGGGGTTTGAATATTCGTATTCGATAATTCTTCTTATCGAACCCCTTCTGGTGTTTAAATAAAAAATAAAGTGCAATGACTGGGTCGCACGAACTTGATTTTGTGGTGCAAGACTGGGTTGCACGTACTTGTTCTTGTGGCAAGTTTCCACGAAAATAAAATTAAATTTAAATTTTTTTTTTTTTAATAGAAAGGGAAAAAAAAATCATATGAATTTTTCATAAAAGTGCTAATACTTATTTTTACAAAGATTTAAGACAAAATCAAAGTATGCAGAAAATTATTCAAAAACCGTTGGAGCAGTTTTTAAATAAATCGATGTTTACTTAATAATTTTTATATAAATTTATTTTTTTTTACAAATTTGAAGAAAGCCAATTTTGTGTGATTATAATTGTTTGCATTTTATGCACAAAAAATAAAAACGTTTTCCAAATATTGAATTTACAAAAAAATAAATTAAAAAAATAATTAAAACTAAAATTAAGCAAAATGTTGGTATTGAAGTTTGTTCAAATCATACACCCCTTTCTAAAAAAAATATTTGGTCTGAAATCGATTAACCCGTTCATGAGATAGCTCAAGACAAATATAACGGTTCTATGGGGGGTACCATTAATAGGCTTGCCAACATTTTTTTTTTGCGATTTAACAAAAGGAAATCAGACAAAAACCATCATTAATTTTTTTTCAAGAAAATCGTTTTCGAGAAAATTAAGCTTTTCCAAAACCGGGTACCGTTTTCTATTTCAATGGTCTACAAACTCTACATACCAAATTTGAAGTAAATCAGTTCAGCCGTTTAGGTTGTAGGTGCTGATACATACAGACTGACATGCAGACAGACAGACAGACAGATAGAATTTCCAGACCCACTTTTTTCGTCTTCGCTATCATCGTAATGTCATGTTTGATTGTTAGTTATCTCAATTTTTTTTTTGCACAACTTACTTGGGTCCCTCGAAATTGCTTTTGTAGCAAGTTGCTGAAAACTTGGAAATGTATAAAATTATTATACTCTATGGTTGCCAAATCTATTTGTCAACACTTTTTTCGGTAGGTTTTTAAACAAATAGTTAGGTAGGTTGGGTACGAAATCCCGACTGCTGATTTAGAATACAAATTAAAATAACGCCTGGGGCATACCTGAACCTGATATTTTTCTAAAAGTATAAAGCAACATGTTCGAAGTACATCCAGACTGACAGACAGATAGTCAGATAAAGACAGACTTTTTTTTATATAGTGTTGTCTATCATCGTAATGATTTTAATTGTTATCTAAAAAGTTTTTTCTTACGAATGTATAACTTGCCCTTACATAAGCGAATAAAAACTGCTGTTTGTAAGTCACAGCTGCCACTGTGGTCCCAAAAGTCAAAAGTTTGGCAAAAATTAAAAATACGCTTAAAAATACAGGCTTTTCAGGATCTTTGGCTGCTGATGCAAACCAAGCTCTTCAGAAACGCGACATGCCAATATTGATAAAGGTGCAACTTTCATTAAAGTTGCGCTCAAAGAAAAAGAAAAGACTCATGGCCAAGCTCTTCACAAGTGGCAACAGATTATTATGAAGGACTCGTTAATGAACAGTTTCCAATAGACACACCAAACTATGACGAACTAACTGATGAAGTCACATTCAAAAAAGTCAGGTCTCGAGTGAACAACTCCAAAAACGGAAAAGTTGGACCCTCTGAGCTCTGATCTCCAGAAGACGAATTTTGTAGTTTTTCACAGAAGATTGAGCTACCTACAGAGTAAACAAAAAGTTGACTTCTCCCACTTTACAAAAGATAGGGTAATACACAAAAATACGATATTGGCTATAACTGAACCAGTCTAGGTTTCGAATCAACAACAGACGCTATTGAGGGTGTAAGAATCAGAACGGAAGAAACATATCGTTATACTCCTCAAGTGATTTCCATGTTGCGTTTGTTGGTTCTGAAAAAGTATTTGATAAATTTAATATGAAGCACCTTATAAGACAATGAAGAATTGAAGAAATCTACGTGTTCTCATGGATTGTTGTGTATGACGTATGAGCACTTCCTTTGTTAGATGCAGTGCAGGAGTAAACGAAAAATTTCCAATTGAAATTGTTTTGCACCATAAAGAAATGACAAACTTAGCTGGTAGTGTCATGTACTGAGAACCCCGTTCAAAAGACTGTCAAAAGACGTTCCGTAATACTCGCGAAAGAGAGGCGGCCTAAGAACTGACGGAAAAATTCGAATGCAACGTTATCAGTTGGAACTCTCTGACATGTAACAGTCCATAGCCGAGAAGCTTGCTCACATTTTCTGAGTAAATCCCGACGAACCCCACATAATATGTATACAGGGTGATTGGTTTAAGGTGCACCAAAAAGCTTGAGCGTGTAGGTGGGGTTAAGACAAGAAAAAAATCGTATGGGAGGGGTGTCTATTTTCCCCCGTTTAGGTGGGAGGGGCAATTTTTTTTTTAAATTGACTTAAATCAGAAAAAAAATTATTTAAAAACAACGGTGTATGATACAAAGCCTTGTTGTATTTTTTTGGAACGCTAGAAAACTACTCTTTTATTTAATTTTTGATTTAAGTTGTTTAAGTGAACAATTTTAAAAAAATTAATTTTCAAACTCAAAATTTAAAAAAAAACTAAAAAAAATGTTTAAACTAATTTTTTTCAAAATTTTATGTAATTAACTATTGTTTTTATTTTCAAAATTGTTCTTATTAATTTTTAGTCAAAAACAGAAAACCGGATGCCAAAACGTATCTTAGTTTTTGAGAAATTAAAAAAAAATTAAAAGTAAAACTAGTAAAATAAGTAAAAAGTTAATTCGTTTTTTTTTTATTTGATTAAAATCGGATGGTATGTAATAAATAAAAAAGGATAGTTCCCTAATTAATAATTGACCTGAGCAGGTCAAATTTGGGTTTTTCTTAAGTTTTCAAAAACTAAGATACATTTTGTCATCCGGTTTTCTGTTTTTGACTAAAAATTAATAAGAGCATTGAATTTTGAAAATAAAAATAATAGTGAATTACATTAATTAAAACATATGCCATTTGTAATTGGAAAAATATTTTTCTAACCAAGTTTCGCATTCAATTGCCTTTAGTTTCAAGTAAAACGGACTATAAGAATGCGCCATTTTATGTTAATTTTTTTTTCTCTGAGCATAGCTATTATCTTACTTCAGTCAACGATCAACCAATCGAAATACTATGTACCTTAAATTTTTTGGTAAATTATCTTTAAGCAGAACATTTTTTGGTGAAATCTTTATTCATTCAAAAGTTATGATTTTTGCAATACAAGAAGTCATTTGGGACCACTGCAGTGCGCCCGTACTATACCACGAATAAATAACGATAACGAGACACAGCGGCGATGCTACCACCGTCGCGTCGTCGACGACCACAATTCAAGGCTGCCATATACTTACAGAAAGTTCAAGTCCAATAATAAAAAAATTGTTTATTTTTTTTTTCTTTCTATTTCAAGTTTGAGATAAGGATTTGCCGATAAGATTGGTTGGTTTGTTGATTTGTAAAACAAATTCTGTTTTTATAAACTCTTTTGGATCCGAATAAATTATTGATATCAATGAATTGCTTGTTTAAAACTTGAAAGAAATATTTTTTATCTTTGTATAACGTCGTTTTTACTTGCGATTATAGGTTCTATAGGTCAAGTTATGCATTCGTAAAAAAAAAAGTTTCGAGATAACAATCAAACGATGATAGAGGAGACAAAAAAAGTAGGTCCGACAATTCTGTCTGTCTGTCTGTCTGTCTAGATGTATCGACACATGCAGCCTAAACGGTTGGGCCGATTTTCTTAAAACTTGGCATACTTATTCTTAGTGAAATATCCCCGGAATTTTTTTTTATTTTTTACCTAGGTATTAAAATAACGGAATAAAATATTCGAAAACTACTGCTAAACTGAAATAAAATTGGAAAACCATTTTTGAAAAAAATTTATTTTGGAAAAAGTTTTTTTTTGTGGCAAAAACAAATAATTCCAATTTTCTTGAAAAAAATACGATCAATTTCGATAAAATTTTATGTGAGTGATTTGTTGCCAATAGTGATGTTTTTCGTCTGAAATTTTTTTTCAGAATCATATCTTATTAATGGTGCCTGCCATTGGACCGTTTTTTTTTTACGAAATTTTATATTTTTACAGGCCGCTTAAAATTGATTAATACTGTATTCAAACATTTTGGAAAAAACTATTTTTTAAATTTTTTTCAAAAAAAATTTGATCTTTAATAAAATTTTATGCGAGTGCTTTGTTGTTGACAGTGAACAGTTGACGAATTTCCCAGTCGTTTACAGGAAGGTTACTTGCCCCAAGAGCAAGTTTGTGCGACCCAGTCGTGCCCTTTATTTTATACGAGTAATTATGAGTAAAAGATGAAAAGTGCAACAACAGCTATACAAACATTTAGTGTTTATTTTCCCTACTAGTTCAAGTGGTTTGTGGGTCATACGAACAGATAAAAAAAATTACATAAATGTTTTATTTTATATATGAAAAGGAGAAGACCCATTTTCGTATGAAGCCTGGACCTAGTGCATACATGGGTATTGAGCTCTAGGTATAAGAATAAATTATTTATTTTAAGAATTGATGTTAGAGATTTTTAGATATATGAGTTTGGAGTTTTGGAAAACTAAAATACAGATAATTAATTGTTTTTACAAAATAAAATCAATGGTACGTGCTATTGAAGCAATAGTAAACTACAATTAAAAATAACTGCGTTTCATACCATTAAAATGATAGTACGTGTACCATTAAAACAATGGTGTCCAGTTGTCCACCCTATTGAGCAAAAACAATAGTATAGAAAACCACTGATTTAACCGTAAAATCTATTTTTTTTCTGGGTGTATGTAGGTAAATCTACTTGGTCGAAACGCATTATGGAGTAAAAGCCACAAATACTAATTTTTTGAATTTTATTCATTTCAACTCCACAAATAAACAATTATTTTTTTTTTTAATTATTTTTTTTTACTATCTTTTAGTGTTACGTTGTTATTTATTACCGAAGAAATAAAATAAATAATGATACAAATTCTATATACTTATATGAAAATTAATTTAAAAAGTTTATTTTTTTTATATTTAGAATATTCAACCAAGTAGAAGACTTAGCATCAGTTTATTTTAAGTGGACTTTTCTGAATTATTATTTAAAATTAATGCGTTTAGCGGCCTATATTCCAAGAAAACATTGCGTTTCGCCCGGTGTTATTTATTGTTATTTGCAACTATTTTAGGACCCTGTAAAAACATGGTTTCGTTCCGTAAGATTGTCATTACCTGTTTATTTAGCGGTTTATGTATTTTAAAATACCCCAGAGCACGTAGCTAACCCTAATGTAAGGACCAGGAATCGCCACTGGTATACAATACTTCAGTTAGAAGAAACTAATTTGACAAGACATAATTTTCTTTGATTTTAGAGCGATAGCTCCATACTTTTATTTTGTACTATAAACCTACACAGTTAAAGAATATAACATCGGAAATTGTTACATTTCGACAATTCACATATTTTTTTTTTTATATTATTTTTGTGATGTTTGTTTCTTAAACGCATTTGGAGCATCAGCATTTTTCTAAGCGCCTTTAAGGTGAAATGCGTTGGGCATACGACTTCGAAGACTGGGCAAACCTGATAATGCGTGGATTCGAATCTCATGATGTGCATTAAGAAAGTTTTTCATAATAAAATTGGATTAAAGCTCAGCACCATTAATAAATTAATAAAGGAGGCTGATGATAGATATTGGCACTCCTTAAATTAGCTCTATATCTCCAGCCAAAAATAAAAACGAATAATAAAATTCGTAAAAACGAAGTGTGTTTTTTATCATTTTTCTTTTAGCGTTTTGTGATCTTTTTTTTTAGGATCAAGAGTTTGCGAGTTATAAGCGAAAAACGGAAAATAAGGAAATTTAAAGCCCCCCCCCCGCACCACTTTGTGTACAACCTAGGATAAAATCGATAACCTGCATATTTAAAAAACAATTTCAGACTCAATTAGGTCCAAGATAATGCCTATCTTATCACGATAAATCATGCTGATATCAATCATAACTGATCGATTCAGCCATTTGAATAAAAAGTCATATTTTGATTTGAATAAGTATAATTTAAAAGATACCTATAATTGTTTTTTCATCAGAGCCCTGGTAACAAAAAAGGTGGTCAGGGCCACCTTTGTTTCAAAAAACTGCCATAAAATTGTTATATTTTTTTTTTTTTTTTTGTTACTGACCACTTTCAATAATGTTAGAGGACATTCTAACATAACTAAAACTAATTTGTACGACTTAAAGATTCCAAACAAATTTTGACGAAATTATAAGCATTTCATTCCATTTTTTGTAGAACCAACAATATATGTAATATATGTATGTATTTAAGAAACTTCCATTAATCTTAAAAAAAAAGGTTAAAAAGGACTTCATATAGAATTTCGTCAAAATTGGTGCAGCCGTTCAAAGGATTATCGGTTTAAAAAAATGTTCTGTGCTTTTTCTGGAAAAATTCCGATAAAAAGATAGATCAGAAATAACTACCTTTATTTTCAATTGGTTTATCTCTGAGAGATTTCGGTTACGGTTGGAGATTTATTTCTAGGAACAAAAAATTCAGGTTATCCGTTGGGATTTATTTTTTTATTTTTGAAAATATCTCTCAATGGTTGAGTTTCATCAAAAATAATAAATGGAAAAGATGAACTCTTAAACTTTTTCGCTGGAAATAAATCATAAATGGTAATGGACTGTTTCCACAGTATCAAATAAAATCACCAAAATCTTGCCTACAAGTATTTATTTAGCAATGACTATAATGAAGACAAAAAAAAACTGAATTTCCTCATTCAGTCATTTTAAAATACTAACGGTTATACTAACGGAAAAACTAACGATGTTGTTTTTCGTCGATTTTTTTTAGTCATAAAAATATTATTGACGGTTCCTGTAAGAATCTTTTTTTTTTAATACCGAATATCTTTAAACGGCTTCTTCGATTTTTACGCAGTTTAATAATATAAGAGTTCTGTTAAGCCTGATTAATACTGCAAACAAAAATTTGAGAAAAGAATAATAACAAAAAAACATTTTAAAATGGAAATGTATGTGTACAATGGCAATAAGCAATCAAACTGATAAGCAAACATTATTATCTTCAATGTAGTGACAATCTTTCTTGGACGGACTATGATATTATCATGCTGTGCTGGCGAAATACATCTATAGCCTTCGTACAACTCTTTTTTTTTCTGTGGAGAAAGTCTTCCTTTGCAATTAAAATATGATCCTACCTTTTGGAATTCTATATCGGTAGATATAGGAACTCTTTTTTTGTTTTAAAAAAAGGTTAAGGTCGAGCAACCGGCCTTTTCACCTCCTGGGTGGTTAAACTGTTATTTTGCTAACAAAAAAAGAAAAACAAATTTAGAAGGAAGATAACAAACAGTAGGATTGAACAATGAACATCCCAGTGCGTTTTGCAAGAAAAAAACAGTTATCTACTAAAGCAGTAAAGTTTATTTTACTTTGTTTGTTTTTTCATTGCTAGAGTTCGAGCATAACGTTGATGACAAGACAGACAAACAGATTGGATGTTTCTTTTTGTTTAGTTGTTGTCGAAGTAAATTGCTTTGAGTTTTTTTTTTTGTTTCTTCCAACAACTGCTACCTTTTGTCGTTCTTAACTTTTTGTTTGTTCTTTGACTAGGGAACGAACACATAAGTTTTTCAATTTTGGGATTATTAGAAGTGATTAAGACATTTTATTTATAGTTGACAGTTTAGTTGAAGAATTTTGTTTGGAGTGCTCGGAGGATTAATAAATTATATTATATGTAATTATTTATTTATATGTTTTTTGAAGTCTTGAATGGTTGCCAAAAAATATGTTGAGATAGAAATCTTGTGATTTTGTTGAGGTTTTTAAATAACAGTTTAATTGTACAACATAAAATCTAAATTGCTTCTTTATCTTTGTCTTAAAACGAGGAGTTCAACTTCACGTATTATACACTAACCGCCTTATTTATTAGAATTCCCTATTCCATTCATCTGTTTTCATAAACGTTACGTCATCAAGTCATCAATATTCAAATAAACAAACCGTCAAAAATATTAGAAATACTAAAAAACTTATTGCCTACTTTTAGGCTGTTTTCTGTAAATATTATATAACTTAATTAAGATATGTAACGGGAGGAATGGGATGGTCCCGCTACAAAAAAAATTTAAACAATTATTAATCTTTAATTCATGCTCAAGAACTCTTTTGCATTATTAATATGATAATAAAATTTATATAAATAATTTAACTTAAATGTTGTTTATTGAATATGAATTAAAGAAAAAAAATAATTATTTAATAAAGTGAATAATACGACTGGTAGTAGAGGGTGGAAGATGATTTAGGATTGAGAATGAGGGTAGAATGACCCAAAAAGGACCAATAGAATGACCCAAAAAGGACCAAAGACTGGAAAACCCACACAGAGGATAAAATCCACTCAAATCCCAATCACTACTAAAATTTAGGTTGTTTTCTCGTTTATTTTCTTCAATCATGTAGCGGACAAAAAAAAAGAATCCCTATTCGGATCCGATCCATAAAAGTTGGAAACCATAGTCGGCTGGGAAAAGTAGGGGATGAAGAAATACTTTCATTGATCCACCTCTCGACAGGGGTAGATCAATTGAAAGATCTCTTCGCCCTCTTCTCACAGCCAAGTACACTTCCACGTATGTCGATGTTGAATACGTATACTAAAGACACCACGGATTACTAAACTTACGTCTGTTTCATAATCCGGTGTGGTCAGATGGTCTCAAAAGGTTTCCAGCTCAGGTCTCCACCTGAGTTGTAATAACTTGAGAATAAGTTAATCTGACCTCGGGAAATGAGAACATCGAAAAAGAGAAAAAGTCGAAAATACCTTCGGTTATTCAAAGAAGAAGTTTTAATTCCCCTACCTATTATGTTCAATAGACATTTAAAGTATTTCGAAATTCTATCCCAAATCGATCTCATAGTTAAAGGATCCGAAACCTATCCGTTCATGACATTTAGTACCTTCTCATACGATGGGGCACGTCCAAGCCAGAACGAATAGGGTGACTATTACCACACCGCTGCTTCAGGTCTGCAGTTTTCGCCGGGGCCGAACACGTCGGTTCAGGGAAGTGGGTGGTGCTGCAGGGGCAATAGCCGGTGTCACATTTTTTAGACCTGGAGTCTAGCTGTTTGTTGACTCTGATAATTTTATAAAGAGCTATGCTAATAAGCAAAAGGGACCGATGATAGAGTTGAGTGAATTGACAGAAATTGAAAGAAACGATAGTTTGATAAGGTGGAATACGAATGTTATCGGACGGACGAGACGACGATGTTATTGTCCCTAAGGATTGCCTAACCCTTCCCTCCTGGTTCTATTTCATCCTTGATTTTTACTAGAACCCTAATTGACGGGAGAATCGGATGATATTGATTCCCCCTCGTGCCTAACTACCCTACCTAGAAGACATTGACGGAGACTAGTCCGGCAATGACCTCACCCATTGACATCTCCACAGGCACTCCGTCTATTGTGGAAATATCCCGCAAAAATGTAAATATTGTTGAAGAAAGAAATAAGTTTTATCTTTACGCTCACATGGTTGTGCTGAACCTCTTCGCTGTTGTCGCTATCTTCACATCAGGATGGCTCCAGCCACGCCTCTTCACTAGAAGTTTTTAACTATCCATGTTACCTGAAATAAATCTTTGTAACCAGAATAAAACTTCCCATTAGAAACAAATATCTCCGACTCACTTCACAATGATCAAAGACCAGAAATTTTCTTTTCTAAAAATTCTCATAACAAATTTTTATTCATAAATAACTAAATCTAACAATTTTAAAATTTTTGTTCTTATTTGAAATTAAATTTCAAAACTATCTTTCTATAAATTATATAACTTTATCTTGAATTTTATTCTGATAAGAATTCTCAACAATATATTACAAAATAAATATCTCAATACTTTAATTTTTTTTTTTATCTTCATAAACATTAATCTCATAAGATATATTTCTTAACAAGTTCTCAAAACAATAAAAAAACTAACTCGGTTTCTAACTTTATCTTATTTTGACATTTCTATTAAATTACTCAATCAATTAAAAATTATTGCTTCAAAACTAAAAGACTGTATTATTTTCAAAGAATTTTACAGGCAAACAAAAAAATAAATTTTGTTTGCTAAAGACAAAAGTTCAAATGAGGATTGGTGAATATTTTCACACTCCCTCTACCACGTTAAGAAAACGAATTACTCCGATGAGTAATCGTATCTACTCGCATAAGCCTATCTCGAAATTTCAAAACGGATCCCAGAATTGTTCGCTTCCAGGATAATCTATTGAGGCCTCTTACACTTAGATTGTTTAAAACAATTTCAGGCAAGGTCGACGATTTTCGAGCCCAGATTATAAAGGACTAACAAATTCTTCCAAAAACGCGGCTAATGATTCATTAGCATAATATTTAACACGAGCTAAAACGATAGGACAATGCCTATATCACACGATATCAAAAGTTATTTAAACTCAAAACAAAATCTCGAAACATGAAATGTTTCGATGAATCAAATTTTCTCAAATTTGCGTAGGACGCCTCCACTGTTAAATATCCCACCCGAAATTCAAGAGTAAGAATTATAGCAAAAGTTTTCAAAAATCAAAAAAATCAAAATTTAAAATTTTCTCTAAGTGGATCAGAAGGATCGTTATGAATGTTGGTAGGTACATCCAAACCTTACCTTAGCTGAAACAAGCGTGGGTTAGATTATCAAATTTATAAAAAAAATATTAAATTTATTTAAAATCAATATAAAAATTTCTAAAATAAAAAGGTTCGACGAGGGGAAGGTGCACCCTACCTTTGTGGAAGCTTGATAAGTAGATTCAGATTATTAAGGTACGTTAGGTTTTATTTTCTCAAATTATCCTTAAATAATTCTCTTCTTTTCCTTTCAGGGTTCGAAGTGTATGACACAAAAATTGATGGGACCAGTGAATTGTATTCGTAGGTCTGCTCTTCAACAGACTTCAAAAATTTAAAAAAAAAATTTCTCAAAATTTATTTTTATCAAGTCTTTCAGACGACACTGAACTGACTTTTTAAACTTTATACGCGAACTCCAAAATTATCAAAAAAAAAAATTCTTTAAACTAAACGAAATATCAGTATATTTACTCTATATGTGGTAGGTTCATATTTTAATAACATTAAGTTCACAACTGATCTTAACTTCTTTTATTTTCTTTCAGAAGGATCGAAATTCAATGATTGGTTAAAATCACTTGTACACTTATTTAAACAAAAATCTAAAAAAAACTTTATATTGGCTTTCTATTTCAGCCAGCAATTATTTACTTTACTCGAAATTAATTCAAGTTCATCATAGGCACAAAAATGTAAGTGTTCAAAACCTCTATATTGAACTTGGATGAATTTCACTTATGAATTTTTTCTTTATTTTCTTAGCAGAAAGCTTTTCACAAATTTGGCACACCACAACACACTTTGTAAGTACACTTTTCTTAACGCGATCGAAAATAAACAAAAAAAAACTTTAATATTTAACTTTTTTCAATTTGTATTTTTACAGAACTCAACCGACGGTAAGTTATCTTAATCTTTTAAATTACTTTTCTTTTCAGATGTTAACCGATGTATTTTTCGCGAACGTAGGTAGGTATGGGTAAGTATGATATGATTCAAAGATAAAAAAAAATTTTTAACTTTAGATGTATGAATTGTTTTTGTGATTGAGTATGGTTTTTGTAAAGATAAAATTCTCACAAATTTTCCCAATTTTTTTGTTGTAGGTATATAAATATGTTTTATATTTGTTTCACAGATTTTTATAAGAGCAAATTATTCTTTTAATTATCCCTTAGGACTTTTCTTTATATTGCAAAATTATTAAAAGTTGTTCTTGTAGGTACTGTACATGTAGTGACGACATCTAGTATATAGGTACCAGTTTATATATATGTTTTTTTTCATAAATATTTTTCAAAGGATTATATTATCCTTCTGTTTTTACAGCTTTATATTTTTGAATGTTTTTCAGACGGTTTCTTTTATGATTTTTAATTATATAGGTTTTAAAATAAATAAATTTGTATGTCACCTTCGCAAAAATTATGTTTTCTTAAAATTGTTATCGGAGTGACTTTTTGTTCTAAATCAGACGTTAGCTTACGGACTCAAAAGATTTCTACCTATTTATAAAAATAATATAAATTACCATACCTCATCCATAAAATATTATACAAAAACTTATTCGTCCAGCCTAGAGGTGTCTCCAACTGGGTTTTGATTTTACTGCACGATTTACTGTTGGATTGATCCAGTTATTTGTGTAAGTACATGACTCCCACGCTGATTTAATTTTGCTGAACAAATCCGCTACTGATGTAGGTATGTATGATTTCATATAGTTGATTTTATTTGACTTGATGTTTTAGATTTTATTTTACGATGATTTATGGCCCCCGGTTGGAACCAAATATTAACCTCCGAGTGGTGGTTTTCTCGTGACGATGATGATCTGAACGTAGATGACTGTGTTTGGATTCGTTTGGATTTCTTCGAAACTTGTGTCATCCGTTCCAGAAGTCATCGGTGCCACTCGGAGTATATCTGTTCAATAAGAAAAATGAAATTAGTATTTTGTAAAAATGTTTCAAATATGTTAAGGGCACTTAATGTGTCTCTTTTTGAAAATTTTTTTATTACATATATATCTTTTTCTGTATGGAAATTTCAGCTCGATAGCAAAAAAAATCCATAAATTTTACCTATATTTTTGTGCTTTGTTTCAACGATTTACTATGACTATTGTTGGAGTCATAGGTTCATGTTGCACAGACGATATTTTTATTTTAACTTTTTCCAATTACCTGGATTTTTTGTTGTATTATTTTAAAGCGTATTTAGGTATTGAATTCTATTTCCATGGATTCAATGGTTTTTGTAGGAATTCCTTTTCCTTGGTCGCGAATCAATTGGACTAACCGGACTTTTCTAGAGGGTGGTTTTGGTGTGGTGCAACTTGGAATGACGATCAGGCGTCCACGAATGCCTGTGCATCGCTCATTCATTAGCAACACCTGGGTTTTTCCAATGTCTAATTTATTCATATGGTATGGTAAGTATGTGCGCTTTTCTGTAGGAATTTTAACATCGTGGTGTCCCACGTAAATTGCGTTTTAGAATAATCTTTTTTTTTGTATGAAGATTAATTTTTATTCGTACAGATCGTGTACGCGCATAAATTTTCTTTATAAAAGGATGTTTTTCGCTTGAATAAAAATGATTTTTACTCTTACCTTATCTTTTATCCAATGAATGTATGTCTTTTGTTCCAGAATTTTGTTTCTTAGAAATTTCTCCTTTGCCTTCTCCTTTTGATGCGTTTCTTTTTAATTGTCTTTTATTTCGCTTGGAGCACTTCAGATTTTCACTTTCTTTACTTTTTATATTTTTCTTTACTTTAGATGAACTGTTAACTTTTTATTTCTCAATTATTCAACCATTTATTACCTTTTTTTATATTAATTTTTCCTTTGTAATTTTTATGAGCGACCGATTTCTTCAAATTGGATATTGCGAATGAAGTTGTTCGGCTGGCTTACGTCGTACGATACGTATAACAGCGCTTCTGCAACTGTATTTTTTTCGGTGGTTTGTACGGAATGTCCCCCGAAACAGACTTATTAATGCATATCGGACTCTTTTACACTCATTTAAAACATTATCTGTATCTCGAAATAAATTCGTCCATCTTTTTTTTAATTTTTGTCGATACTCGTAGATGTTTCGAGATATCTTGTTCTTGTCCACAAATGAGTAGATTTTTGACAGATAGATTTGTATGTAAACATTTATCCTATGGAGCTTTTTGTTTACATGCAAACTATCTTGGTTTACTTCATCCAAATTTTATGCCTCTTTAGGAATCTATGTTTTTGTTGTTTATGTATGAAATTATGTGGGTAAGTATTTGTTTAGATGACACATTATTTTCTACTTTTTGCGTGTTTTGCTTTGTTGGCGATAGGGTTCGGATGGTATGAATGAAATTAATTTCGTTTTGTATCTATTTGGTAAGTACGAAATTTTTATTTTTCTTTTTCTATTTCAGATTCCTACTAAGTATTATTTCTTTTGGCAAAAACAAATGAAATAGGTATACGTAAGTATGAAAGTACATGTAGGTAAATAAACATTTATTCACGAAAATATATTTGGAATGTAAGTATTAATTAAGTTATTTTTTTGCTAAGGTGAGTATTGTATGTTCTTTTATGTGAATACTTTCTTACAAAGAAATATGTTATGACATTTATTAAGTCGAACTGAATGTACGGCTGAAAGTTTTAAATTATGTTGAGCTTGAACTTATGTACATTCTTACTCCATGTGAAAAATTCTTACTGCAAGTTTTTTTTTATGACAATAATGCCTATTGGTATTCACTGTATTCTTAGTTGGACATTTTCTCTACTGTGTTGGCTGATGGGTGTATTAGCTAACTTATGACTTTCGCTGCCTATTCCTAGGTGGTTGTTTGGTTGTTTCTATTTAAGCTAACTATAAGGTTGGCGCATTAGCTATTTTGTTACATTATAGTGGGAACAGTTTTCTGGTCAATTATATTTTCTGAAAATATGCTTACTTCAATTTATCCTCTTCTAATTAACATTTTCTGTTAACGGGGATATTTTGCTGTTTAACGAAATTTTTGAGTTGGTTCGTTTCGTATAATGTAACAGAAGTTATTTTTACCTATCTGAATTAGTTGCATAAGATCTACATACATATACTTGAGTAGGTGTTGGGATAGATTTTCCTACAAAACATCTTCAATGTTCCTAGTGTTAGCAGGTACATTGATGATGGAAACGAAAATCGTCAGTGATGACTCAAATCTCTATATGTGTTTTGTCTTTCGTACAGATAGACTAATTGCTACCCACGACCCGTTTGCGTCTCATGCACAGGCTGAGCAGCTGGCGATGACACATGTCAAAGCAAAAAAAAATAAATTCCACCAAATAAATTGTCTATGACTCTTTAATTGGTTTCATTTGCGAAGGTCCTTGGTATGGACTACCGATTCAAAACCGTTTGCGTCTTTAACTTTGTATAAGTTATTGCCCACAATTTTTGTGACCTTGGTCTTTACGAATTTAGGACACAGTTTAGCATTTCGATGCTTGCTAGCGTCACTCAATACAAAATTTCGACGAAACACGTCGTCGCCTACATTAAATGTGACTACTCTACTTCGAAGGTTGTAAATCTTCTCGTAGCTGTCATGAGCTTGATTGAGAGCTGTTTTAAGATAGGAATGAAGAATATTCATCTTAGCTGTTTTAGGTAACCAGTCGATCTCGGACTGGTTAAGTCCACCGAGTTTCCTTAACAGTGAATAGTCAGCCCCATGCTCTATCATACGTTGACCGAATAGGGCTTCGTATGGGGTCATGCCTATTGCACTGTGTAAGGATGTGCGTAAAGCACTACTGATGAAGGAAAGATGTTCATCCCAATTAAGTTGCTTAGTATCAATATAAGCACGTATTGCACTTAAAATCGAGCGGTTTACACGCTCACTGGCATTCGCTTGCGGTGCGTATGCTGCTGTTTTTACGTGGTTTATACCAAAGTTTTCCAGAAATGTTTTAAAGTCGTTGCTTATAAACTGCGAGCCATTATCCGATAATAAACTCTCTGGGACTCCAAATATCAAAAAAATATCATCCACTAGAAATTTGACTACCTCTGAAGTAGTTGCTTTTTTTAATGGTTTGATGAAAACAAACTTCGTTAGCTGATCCAACGCAATTATTATAAATGTATTACCTCTTCTAGATCTTGGGTAAGGACCTAAGAAATCGATATACATATGCTGGAAAGGTCTTTCCACTTCAAATCCCTTTCCCATTTCAGTTCTAAGAACAGAATTTGGTGCTTTCGTAGTTTTACATATTTCACAATTGTTAACATACATTTTTACTTGAGATGCCATTCCTGGCCAATAGAATTGGTTACGGAGACGATGCAGGGTCTTGGTGATACCACCATGCGCTGCCTGAGGCGGGCAATGAGCTGCAATTATCAACCTTTCGCCTAACTGCGATGGAATCCATAACTTCCAAGCCAAATCGTCTTGGATTGGATTTCCTGTTGCGTGTTTGACTTTCTTGTATATGAAACCATCAGATACCTGTAAGTCAGGAAGACGCTCTTTATTTTTATCAATGTGTTCCATAATTTGAAGGTATTCTTCCGACTTAAAAGACGGATCCTTTAAATCAAGATGCAACACTTTAGATGGACTGGAATTTTCGATGGGCATTTCTAAGGAAAATAAACGTAATGCCTCCACTTCATGCACTCTGGATAGGGCATCAGGCACGGCGTTTAAAGTGCCTTTTCTGTGCTCCACCGAAAATTCGAAGCTTTGAAGCTTCAAACTCCATCGAGCTAGACGTCCGGTTGGGTCTTTGAGACTCATCAACCATCTCAGGCTTGCATGATCAGTGATCACCAAGAACCTGTAACCTTCAATGTATGGCCTAAATTTGTAAATGCCTTTTACGGCCGCAAGACATTCGCGCTCGGTAACTGTGTAATTACGCTGCGCGCTATTCAACTTCTGTGAATAGTAGTAAATGGGGTATTCTGCGCCAGTCTCATCTCTTTGGCACAGTACGCATCCGATTCCAGTGTTCGAAGCGTCGCACAAAATCACGAACTGCTTACTGAAATCGGGATTGCGGAGAACTGGCGCCGAAGTCAAAGCTACTTTTAGCTTGTTAAAAGCTTCTATCGCCTGTTCACCAAATTCAAATTTGCTTCTTTTCTTAAGAGTGTCAGACATCGGTCCGGCTACCTCAGAAAAGTTTTCTATGAATCGCCGGTACCAACCAGCCATGCCGAGGAATCGACGTACTTGACGTACAGTCGTTGGTACCGGGAAATCGAGAATTGCGGATACTTTGGACGGGTCCGCTTTGAGGCAGCCACGCCCTACGACGTATCCTAAGTACTGAAGCTCATTGAAACAGAACCGCGACTTTTCCACATTTATGGTAAGTCCTGCCTCGTTTAGCCTCTCTGTTACAATTTTCAAAACTACTATATGTTCATCGAACGTTTTGGAGATGACCAGAAGATCATCTAAATAGATAAAAACTTGTTCTCGTAAGTTAGATGGGATAACTTTATTCATCGGGTTTGTCAGACTCTGAGCGGCATTGGACAGACCGAACGGCATCACTTTGAACTGGTATAATGGACGGCCTGGTACTGCAAATGCGGTTTTCTCCCTTGACATCTTCTCCAACGGTACTTGCCAGTACGCATCTTTCAGATCCACGCTAGAAATATAACGTGTCTCCGAAAGTCGGGCTAACAAACCTTCTATATGCCCAATTGGACTCGCATCCTTCTTTGTTACGGAGTTGACTTTCCGAAAATCCAAGCACATTCTGTTTTTGCCGGGTTTCCTCACCAATACGACGGGTGAGGACCATGGGCTTGAACTTTCTTCAATCACTCCCAAAGAAATCATGCGGTCCACTTCGGCGTACACCAAAGCTTGTATCGCTGGAGAGATAGGGTAATGCCGTTGCTTGATAGGCAACGCATCGCCAGTATCTATACTGTGTTCCATTAAGTGTGTTCGTCCGAGTCCACGCTCAGCGAATGACGGGAAAAGTTTGACGGTGTTTTTCAACACAACAGACTGTTCTGCAGATAGTTCGCACTCAGAGAAATTGGGTTCTTCTGAAACTATCTCAGAAATTGTATTTTTAAAAGGTATTATGTGGGGCGCTATCTCAAACAGTGCCCAAAAATTAACTCCCAAGTAAAGTTTTTGAGTCAGAGATGGTACGATAAATAAATCTATGGCGTGTGTTTTGCCGTTAAAGGAAACTTTCGTTTTGACTACTCCTACCACTGGTTGTTGTTTGCCATCAGCAGTAGCTATATTGGTAGCGAATTTTTGAAAACTGATGTTTTTGCTTTCTAAGACTTCTAACGCTCCTTTGCCTAAACAACTGACGCTTGCTCCTGAGTCGAGCAAACCATACCACTCTTCTTCAAACAGTTCTACTTGAACATAAGGACGGGGATCGTTCTTATAATCAGACAATTTTGTTGATGAAACAACTTTATAAAGTTTTCGTTTTTTTGAAAATTTACTTCTTAACGCTTCTATTTTTTTTAAATGTTCAGGGTAAGTGTATATTCGTTTTCTAGCTAAGTTATATTCGATTTGCCTTTGATGTAAGGACTTTAAAGGTCTAAGTCTAGGTATTCTAGAATTAGCGGATGGTAATTTTAAGATATTTTTAGTTTCAGGGTTTTTCAGTATGGTAATTTTATCGGTTTTTTCTACGTTTATAAGGGACTCCCCGAGTTGCCCATCTTTGCCAACTCCCTCTCGGTCGATTGTTGGCTCGTTGACGAGTTTCCCGGACACATTTTGCAGTTAGGTGAATAAACATCTGGTTTGCCACATCTATAGCAGAAAACTCTCCTTTGTAAATCTGCACAGTCTCTAAACGTATGACCAGGTTTTAAACAATTCCAGCATTTCACCTTTTCAGAATTGGGTTTCGAATCCCGATTCCTATCGCGGTGAAAAGCTTCTAAGGCCGTTGACATGTCTGTCAACTGCGAATCAGTTTGGATTTCGATTTCATGTACTACTTTTCTTGGAGGGTTGTTGTATATTGGCGGTGCTCTAGCTCGCATGGGGTCATGCTGAGCTAAAAACCTCTCCATGTCTCGACAAGTAAACACTAAGTCTGCCAAACGAGTTGATTTGAAAGTTAACAGTAACTCTCCCATGCGTCTGCGTACGTTTTGTTTTATTATCTCAGCAAGTTCTTCGTTAGGTCTAGGGTTTTTCATACGAGAATTTATCTTTAAAATAGCGTCGTAAAACGTGTCAAAGCTTTCGCCATGAGCTTGTTTACGTTCCGCCATTTGTCTAGACAACTCCGAATCAGTTTCTAAACTACGGTATTGTTCGATTAATGCTAGTTTTAACGCTGCCCAAGATGAATATGGGTTATTCTTCATATACATCCAATACCATACTTCCACCGTCCCACTCACAAAATGGTGAAAGTTTGCCACGATTTCTTCCCAGGATGCCCCGTAGCTATCCTTTACTCGGTCTAGCCGAAAAAGGAATTCGTCTACAGGCATGTTCTTGGCGTTGTACACTATACCCCATTTGTGGTAGTGTGGTGAACGTATGAATGATGTCGCTGGTGATGGTGCTGGAGCTCTTATGTTTCGTTTTACAGACGTGTTGTCAAATTGGATTTGATCTAGTCGTTCGTAAAAATCAGGATCATACCTACGAGAAGGTTCAGCTCTTGGTGGAGATACGTTGCGTCTAGGCCACTCCCTAGGGAATTCCGGTAAATTATTTCTGTTGGTATCCACCCTAGGTGGAGTGACGTTTCTTCTTTGCCGTGCTCCCAATGCTTCTCTCACTGCTTCTCTCAGATTTTCTTGTGGTATTTCTCTCGTTCTTTCTCTTGGAGTTTCTTGGATGTTATTTCTGGTAGTAGCGTTTTGATTAGGTTCTCTTACGGTATTATAGTTGCGAGTATCAGGTGTTGGTAGATCGCAAAGTGGTATAGCTGCAGCTGCTGGACGAACTAACTCGCTCATTTGGGCTAAAGCATTCTTTACAGCTAAGTCCACTCTCTCCAATATTTGGGTTTGACTACGAGCTAACGTCTCCTGCAAATTTTTACGGTCTTCAGCTCTATTTAGACCTATGGTTGCTAACGCTATCTCTTTTACATAATCTTCCCATTCATCGGCTTGATTATCTAAAGCTTCCTCTTGAGTCGCTTCTGGCGTTAGGTGTTCTGCCAAATCGACCAAAGGTGCTACTTCCTCGCTATTTCGTTCACCATTCGATGTCCCTGCAGCTTCTTCCACATGACTCATGTCAGCTACAGCGTTACGGTCCATGGTCATGTTATGGTACATATCCAAGTTCTTTTTGTAACGCGTGTTATGTGGTTCAGGCGTTGATGGTAAATGTGTTCTACTAGGAGCAGGCGGTTTGGGAGGTCTACCCCCCTTTTTCTTCTCCGTAGAATCGTTTTTATTTTTATTAACCATGATGTTTAACGAAAGTGCAAGTACAAAAAAAAATTATTCGAATAAAAAGTTTTGTATTTCAGAGCCTATAAAAAAAATATGTTTACAAAAATCTAATTATCTTAAACCTATACTATCTCTAGTTTACGAACGATTTTTAAACTTCTTAATTACTATTACTACCTAAATAAAATAACTACTAACTATTCTAATTCCAAAATTTAAATACCTATATTTTCTTTAATAAATCTTACTAACTAAATCTTACTAATCTAACTCTTATAATCTAAAACTTACTAACTAAATCTTAACCTACGCTTAACCTACTTTATCTGTAGGGTAAACCCTCTTAATGATTTCTCCAAAAAAAAAACAAAACTATACCTAAATCCAATCAAAAAAAAAATTTTTGATCTCAACTAAACTCTTGAACTCTATCAAAACTAAATAACTATATCCAAATATTCAAAACTAAAATTTTTCAAAAATAACTAAATCTAAATAAAAGTTGTCACCAGACAATATTCCAAAAATTTTCTTCAAAAAAAACTAACTAAATACTAAAGGTGCCACCAGGCAAACTAAAACTAAATCTCAAAAAAAAAAGGTGCCACCAGGCAAAACTAATACTAAAAATCAAAAAAAAAGTGCCACCAGGCAAAACTAAATAAACTCAAAAATCTCAATATACGCCACCAGGCAAACTAAAACTAAATTGTGCCACCAGGCAAAACTAATACTAAAAATAAAAAAAAAAGTGCCACCAGGCAAAACTAAATAAACTCAAAAATCTCAATATACGCCACCAGGCAAATTTCACAAAAAAAACTCAAAAATAAATTTACTTAATTCATGAGCTTATTTTATAAACAAACTCACTCTCACTAAAATTTTCAAAAAAAAACTAAATTTTCTCAATCTTCTCAAAAATTAATTTTTTTTATTAAAATTTCTCAAAATTTCTTAAGGTTTTCTCTAATCATTGTAAGTTCGGAGACGTGACTGAAGCATCCCCATGTTTCAAAAGCGACTCCGCAACAACATGTGTGGTTCTTCATTTCGTTCTTCTTCAATGTTAACAAAAAAAAGGTTTTCCATACTCAACAATTCGTAAAAAAAAATTATTTAACTTCTCTCATCAGAATAGCTTGTTCTTAATTCTCCCTGCTGCTACTGACCTAGGGAAGTAGATAACATCCCCTAGCGGACTTCAGACCAGAACTATATCATTAACTATCTAATTTGATTTGCTTCATAAATTTCTAACTTATTTTTTTGACGTGTAGTAAAGCTTAAACTTTTTCAGGTTACTTGTTGTTTGAAAATTGGTTACTCTTTTATATAGCCGTCGTCATTTGGCTTGCGCTGCAGACGTGAATAGGAATGAGTTCAACCATTCACCGGACGTAGTTGCAAACAACTAAACAGTTTAAAAAGATTTTAGTTTCAGCAATATGATTTGCTTTCTTGAGAAGCAACGGACTACTGGACTAATTACTTATCCAATACGGACAACTCTAAGTAAGCTAACCTTACTGAAAACTACATATCAAATGTTCAGAGAGTGGAGTGGATTTCTGACAGGTTGTCGCTACAGACGTAATCAGGAACAAGTTCGACTAAATACCGGCCGACACTTAAGTCATCAAACCATCCGGTGTAAAATCTCCTACACATTACCAATTTCATAAAAATTAAAAAATGTCTTAATCAGTCGGACTGACGTACGGACAAACTTTACTATATACTCAAAAAAAAATACTACACTTCAAAAAGTTACTAAAATCAGATCTATCAAATTTCTCAAAATCTATCAATGTATCTATCATTCGGGCCCCACGTTGGGCGCCATTATGTAACGGGAGGAATGGGATGGTCCCGCTACAAAAAAAATTTAAACAATTATTAATCTTTAATTCATGCTCAAGAACTCTTTTGCATTATTAATATGATAATAAAATTTATATAAATAATTTAACTTAAATGTTGTTTATTGAATATGAATTAAAGAAAAAAAATAATTATTTAATAAAGTGAATAATACGACTGGTAGTAGAGGGTGGAAGATGATTTAGGATTGAGAATGAGGGTAGAATGACCCAAAAAGGACCAATAGAATGACCCAAAAAGGACCAAAGACTGGAAAACCCACACAGAGGATAAAATCCACTCAAATCCCAATCACTACTAAAATTTAGGTTGTTTTCTCGTTTATTTTCTTCAATCATGTAGCGGACAAAAAAAAAGAATCCCTATTCGGATCCGATCCATAAAAGATGGAAACCATAGTCGGCTGGGAAAAGTAGGGGATGAAGAAATACTTTCATTGATCCACCTCTCGACAGGGGTAGATCAATTGAAAGATCTCTTCGCCCTCTTCTCACAGCCAAGTACACTTCCACGTATGTCGATGTTGAATACGTATACTAAAGACACCACGGATTACTAAACTTACGTCTGTTTCATAATCCGGTGTGGTCAGATGGTCTCAAAAGGTTTCCAGCTCAGGTCTCCACCTGAGTTGTAATAACTTGAGAATAAGTTAATCTGACCTCGGGAAATGAGAACATCGAAAAAGAGAAAAAGTCGAAAATACCTTCGGTTATTCAAAGAAGAAGTTTTAATTCCCCTACCTATTATGTTCAATAGACATTTAAAGTATTTCGAAATTCTATCCCAAATCGATCTCATAGTTAAAGGATCCGAAACCTATCCGTTCATGACATTTAGTACCTTCTCATACGATGGGGCACGTCCAAGCCAGAACGAATAGGGTGACTATTACCACACCGCTGCTTCAGGTCTGCAGTTTTCGCCGGGGCCGAACACGTCGGTTCAGGGAAGTGGGTGGTGCTGCAGGGGCAATAGCCGGTGTCACATTTTTTAGACCTGGAGTCTAGCTGTTTGTTGACTCTGATAATTTTATAAAGAGCTATGCTAATAAGCAAAAGGGACCGATGATAGAGTTGAGTGAATTGACAGAAATTGAAAGAAACGATAGTTTGATAAGGTGGAATACGAATGTTATCGGACGGACGAGACGACGATGTTATTGTCCCTAAGGATTGCCTAACCCTTCCCTCCTGGTTCTATTTCATCCTTGATTTTTACTAGAACCCTAATTGACGGGAGAATCGGATGATATTGATTCCCCCTCGTGCCTTACTACCCTACCTAGAAGACATTGACGGAGACTAGTCCGGCAATGACCTCACCCATTGACATCTCCACAGGCACTCCGTCTATTGTGGAAATATCCCGCAAAAATGTAAATATTGTTGAAGAAAGAAATAAGTTTTATCTTTACGCTCACATGGTTGTGCTGAACCTCTTCGCTGTTGTCGCTATCTTCACATCAGGATGGCTCCAGCCACGCCTCTTCACTAGAAGTTTTTAACTATCCATGTTACCTGAAATAAATCTTTGTAACCAGAATAAAACTTCCCATTAGAAACAAATATCTCCGACTCACTTCACAATGATCAAAGACCAGAAATTTTCTTTTCTAAAAATTCTCATAACAAATTTTTATTCATAAATAACTAAATCTAACAATTTTAAAATTTTTGTTCTTATTTGAAATTAAATTTCAAAACTATCTTTCTATAAATTATATAACTTTATCTTGAATTTTATTCTGATAAGAATTCTCAACAATATATTACAAAATAAATATCTCAATACTTTAATTTTTTTTTTTATCTTCATAAACATTAATCTCATAAGATATATTTCTTAACAAGTTCTCAAAACAATAAAAAAACTAACTCGGTTTCTAACTTTATCTTATTTTGACATTTCTATTAAATTACTCAATCAATTAAAAATTATTGCTTCAAAACTAAAAGACTGTATTATTTTCAAAGAATTTTACAGGCAAACAAAAAAATAAATTTTGTTTGCTAAAGACAAAAGTTCAAATGAGGATTGGTGAATATTTTCACACTCCCTCTACCACGTTAAGAAAACGAATTACTCCGATGAGTAATCGTATCTACTCGCATAAGCCTATCTCGAAATTTCAAAACGGATCCCAGAATTGTTCGCTTCCAGGATAATCTATTGAGGCCTCTTACACTTAGATTGTTTAAAACAATTTCAGGCAAGGTCGACGATTTTCGAGCCCAGATTATAAAGGACTAACAAATTCTTCCAAAAACGCGGCTAATGATTCATTAGCATAATATTTAACACGAGCTAAAACGATAGGACAATGCCTATATCACACGATATCAAAAGTTATTTAAACTCAAAACAAAATCTCGAAACATGAAATGTTTCGATGAATCAAATTTTCTCAAATTTGCGTAGGACGCCTCCACTGTTAAATATCCCACCCGAAATTCAAGAGTAAGAATTATAGCAAAAGTTTTCAAAAATCAAAAAAATCAAAATTTAAAATTTTCTCTAAGTGGATCAGAAGGATCGTTATGAATGTTGGTAGGTACATCCAAACCTTACCTTAGCTGAAACAAGCGTGGGTTAGATTATCAAATTTATAAAAAAAATATTAAATTTATTTAAAATCAATATAAAAATTTCTAAAATAAAAAGGTTCGACGAGGGGAAGGTGCACCCTACCTTTGTGGAAGCTTGATAAGTAGATTCAGATTATTAAGGTACGTTAGGTTTTATTTTCTCAAATTATCCTTAAATAATTCTCTTCTTTTCCTTTCAGGGTTCGAAGTGTATGACACAAAAATTGATGGGACCAGTGAATTGTATTCGTAGGTCTGCTCTTCAACAGACTTCAAAAATTTAAAAAAAAAATTTCTCAAAATTTATTTTTATCAAGTCTTTCAGACGACACTGAACTGACTTTTTAAACTTTATACGCGAACTCCAAAATTATCAAAAAAAAAAATTCTTTAAACTAAACGAAATATCAGTATATTTACTCTATATGTGGTAGGTTCATATTTTAATAACATTAAGTTCACAACTGATCTTAACTTCTTTTATTTTCTTTCAGAAGGATCGAAATTCAATGATTGGTTAAAATCACTTGTACACTTATTTAAACAAAAATCTAAAAAAAACTTTATATTGGCTTTCTATTTCAGCCAGCAATTATTTACTTTACTCGAAATTAATTCAAGTTCATCATAGGCACAAAAATGTAAGTGTTCAAAACCTCTATATTGAACTTGGATGAATTTCACTTATGAATTTTTTCTTTATTTTCTTAGCAGAAAGCTTTTCACAAATTTGGCACACCACAACACACTTTGTAAGTACACTTTTCTTAACGCGATCGAAAATAAACAAAAAAAAACTTTAATATTTAACTTTTTTCAATTTGTATTTTTACAGAACTCAACCGACGGTAAGTTATCTTAATCTTTTAAATTACTTTTCTTTTCAGATGTTAACCGATGTATTTTTCGCGAACGTAGGTAGGTATGGGTAAGTATGATATGATTCAAAGATAAAAAAAAATTTTTAACTTTAGATGTATGAATTGTTTTTGTGATTGAGTATGGTTTTTGTAAAGATAAAATTCTCACAAATTTTCCCAATTTTTTTGTTGTAGGTATATAAATATGTTTTATATTTGTTTCACAGATTTTTATAAGAGCAAATTATTCTTTTAATTATCCCTTAGGACTTTTCTTTATATTGCAAAATTATTAAAAGTTGTTCTTGTAGGTACTGTACATGTAGTGACGACATCTAGTATATAGGTACCAGTTTATATATATGTTTTTTTTCATAAATATTTTTCAAAGGATTATATTATCCTTCTGTTTTTACAGCTTTATATTTTTGAATGTTTTTCAGACGGTTTCTTTTATGATTTTTAATTATATAGGTTTTAAAATAAATAAATTTGTATGTCACCTTCGCAAAAATTATGTTTTCTTAAAATTGTTATCGGAGTGACTTTTTGTTCTAAATCAGACGTTAGCTTACGGACTCAAAAGATTTCTACCTATTTATAAAAATAATATAAATTACCATACCTCATCCATAAAATATTATACAAAAACTTATTCGTCCAGCCTAGAGGTGTCTCCAACTGGGTTTTGATTTTACTGCACGATTTACTGTTGGATTGATCCAGTTATTTGTGTAAGTACATGACTCCCACGCTGATTTAATTTTGCTGAACAAATCCGCTACTGATGTAGGTATGTATGATTTCATATAGTTGATTTTATTTGACTTGATGTTTTAGATTTTATTTTACGATGATTTATGGCCCCCGGTTGGAACCAAATATTAACCTCCGAGTGGTGGTTTTCTCGTGACGATGATGATCTGAACGTAGATGACTGTGTTTGGATTCGTTTGGATTTCTTCGAAACTTGTGTCATCCGTTCCAGAAGTCATCGGTGCCACTCGGAGTATATCTGTTCAATAAGAAAAATGAAATTAGTATTTTGTAAAAATGTTTCAAATATGTTAAGGGCACTTAATGTGTCTCTTTTTGAAAATTTTTTTATTACATATATATCTTTTTCTGTATGGAAATTTCAGCTCGATAGCAAAAAAAATCCATAAATTTTACCTATATTTTTGTGCTTTGTTTCAACGATTTACTATGACTATTGTTGGAGTCATAGGTTCATGTTGCACAGACGATATTTTTATTTTAACTTTTTCCAATTACCTGGATTTTTTGTTGTATTATTTTAAAGCGTATTTAGGTATTGAATTCTATTTCCATGGATTCAATGGTTTTTGTAGGAATTCCTTTTCCTTGGTCGCGAATCAATTGGACTAACCGGACTTTTCTAGAGGGTGGTTTTGGTGTGGTGCAACTTGGAATGACGATCAGGCGTCCACGAATGCCTGTGCATCGCTCATTCATTAGCAACACCTGGGTTTTTCCAATGTCTAATTTATTCATATGGTATGGTAAGTATGTGCGCTTTTCTGTAGGAATTTTAACATCGTGGTGTCCCACGTAAATTGCGTTTTAGAATAATCTTTTTTTTTGTATGAAGATTAATTTTTATTCGTACAGATCGTGTACGCGCATAAATTTTCTTTATAAAAGGATGTTTTTCGCTTGAATAAAAATGATTTTTACTCTTACCTTATCTTTTATCCAATGAATGTATGTCTTTTGTTCCAGAATTTTGTTTCTTAGAAATTTCTCCTTTGCCTTCTCCTTTTGATGCGTTTCTTTTTAATTGTCTTTTATTTCGCTTGGAGCACTTCAGATTTTCACTTTCTTTACTTTTTATATTTTTCTTTACTTTAGATGAACTGTTAACTTTTTATTTCTCAATTATTCAACCATTTATTACCTTTTTTTATATTAATTTTTCCTTTGTAATTTTTATGAGCGACCGATTTCTTCAAATTGGATATTGCGAATGAAGTTGTTCGGCTGGCTTACGTCGTACGATACGTATAACAGCGCTTCTGCAACTGTATTTTTTTCGGTGGTTTGTACGGAATGTCCCCCGAAACAGACTTATTAATGCATATCGGACTCTTTTACACTCATTTAAAACATTATCTGTATCTCGAAATAAATTCGTCCATCTTTTTTTTAATTTTTGTCGATACTCGTAGATGTTTCGAGATATCTTGTTCTTGTCCACAAATGAGTAGATTTTTGACAGATAGATTTGTATGTAAACATTTATCCTATGGAGCTTTTTGTTTACATGCAAACTATCTTGGTTTACTTCATCCAAATTTTATGCCTCTTTAGGAATCTTTGTTTTTGTTGTTTATGTATGAAATTATGTGGGTAAGTATTTGTTTAGATGACACATTATTTTCTACTTTTTGCGTGTTTTGCTTTGTTGGCGATAGGGTTCGGATGGTATGAATGAAATTAATTTCGTTTTGTATCTATTTGGTAAGTACGAAATTTTTATTTTTCTTTTTCTATTTCAGATTCCTACTAAGTATTATTTCTTTTGGCAAAAACAAATGAAATAGGTATACGTAAGTATGAAAGTACATGTAGGTAAATAAACATTTATTCACGAAAATATATTTGGAATGTAAGTATTAATTAAGTTATTTTTTTGCTAAGGTGAGTATTGTATGTTCTTTTATGTGAATACTTTCTTACAAAGAAATATGTTATGACATTTATTAAGTCGAACTGAATGTACGGCTGAAAGTTTTAAATTATGTTGAGCTTGAACTTATGTACATTCTTACTCCATGTGAAAAATTCTTACTGCAAGTTTTTTTTTATGACAATAATGCCTATTGGTATTCACTGTATTCTTAGTTGGACATTTTCTCTACTGTGTTGGCTGATGGGTGTATTAGCTAACTTATGACTTTCGCTGCCTATTCCTAGGTGGTTGTTTGGTTGTTTCTATTTAAGCTAACTATAAGGTTGGCGCATTAGCTATTTTGTTACATTATAGTGGGAACAGTTTTCTGGTCAATTATATTTTCTGAAAATATGCTTACTTCAATTTATCCTCTTCTAATTAACATTTTCTGTTAACGGGGATATTTTGCTGTTTAACGAAATTTTTGAGTTGGTTCGTTTCGTATAATGTAACAGAAGTTATTTTTACCTATCTGAATTAGTTGCATAAGATCTACATACATATACTTGAGTAGGTGTTGGGATAGATTTTCCTACAGATAAAGACTCATTTATGAAATAACTCACCACACTTAATTTAAAGAACTAAGCTTTCACCACCGAGCTAGTCGGTTGGCTTAAGATGAGTTAGTTTGTATATTTTAAATCATGTAATTTTTAGTAAGCTCTAAATTGTCGTAAAATAAAGACTATATTATAATTATAATTCATTAAAGGTACAATTGGTTTATCGTTTTTTTTTTTTCTCTCGATCGTGTGATACTGCAATTTTTGTATTACAGCATAGCACCATATACCTATGTACAGTGTAGGTACATATTCATTTTGAGAATTTTTTTTGTGAAGCTGTGAACAAAACGCTGCCTAACCCAAGCAGCAGAAGAAAAAAGAGATTTTTATTAAGGAGAATAAACCCAACACATCAAGTAAATTTTGTATTTTTATTTGTTCATACTATTATTTTTATTATATTTTATTTGTTCTTACTATTTTATAAGTATACTATTTTATATGTATTTTACAAGTATCAAAAATATAGACAATTTAATTTCCTACAAATTAATAATTGACTAAAGTTTTGTCAGACGAACGGTTTTCGAAATAATTAGAGTACCTTTTTTACAAAATGTCGGCTTGAGCAAGTAGTAGTGATTAGAGGGTTCTCGAACAACGGCGACGCAGAGGTGGTGGAGCGGTTAAGCAGTTCGGCGACTCCGAAATTTGCGGTTTTTGCATTTTTTTGCGTTTATAATTCTTGTCCATAGTGGCGCTATCTAAAAATATTTGCCTTCAGAACCCTAAATTTGCGTTTTTAACGTTACGTACCGTAATCCTACGAATTTATGCAAACAATTATTCAGAAAGAGTCAAAGAATTTCATATGATTTTTGATTTGTGTTGTAGTGTGTGTGTGAGAAAAAGGTTTCTGGTTTGGAACGTGAATTATAAACGTAAATAACATGAATTTCGGGTTACGAATAAGATAGCACCGATTTTTACATGAATTATAAACGCAGAAAATAAAGAAAAAAAAACCCAAATTAAGGGTTTCGAACTCAATTTTTTCTCGAAAACAATTCTTACAATTTGAACAAAATTTCATTTGCTTTATAAGGGTTCAAAAGGTCGTTACCTATATTTTATGTTTCGTGAAGTTTGTGCTTACCAAGGAATCTGACAAAGATATGTATATATGAATATTTTATTCATTTCCAACTGAATCGAAGTTTACAAGAACGACTTTGGACAGGCTCGATAGACTTCGAACAGGAGGTCATAAAACTACTACTTGTTTACTTCTTACAGTCATCACGAAACGGGGATATTTATAAATTGTTCCCAGGGCGCCATAAGTATATATAGTCCGCTACTGAACGCCAATAAAGCGTCATTGTCCAGAAAAACATTTCAAAATTTGTATAGGTAAATTAAGGACTTATTTTTTCTTTGTTCACTTAAAAGAGACACAAACAAGGAACTTGATAAAATGCAAGGAACTGTTGTAAAGTTCAATTCAATTTCCATTCTCCAATCTGTAAAAATTGTTTCTTTTTTTTTGTTCTTTCTTCAAAGGGTTAATCTGCACGATGTATACCTACTTCAAGTTGTGTTATAGGTACTTTTGTTCCTAAATATAACCAATGGTCTCTGAAAACTGCATATTGAGTGAGAATCTTGTAAAGTGTTATATACGGATCTTTGTCCTTTCTACTTACATTGGATATTCCAAGCAGGCTAAACCTGCAGTAAGCACTTCGCTTTATATAAATGTCCCGGAATAACACCATATACGCATCATAAGGAAAAAAAAAGTAATTCTTCTAGGATGAGATGAGTTCTATCTTGCGGAGGTGCTGTAGCAATCGAATTGAAATTCAGTGCAGGACATTTCCCAGACAAGAAAAATGAAAATGGAAATAATGGTGTTATTGTGATGTGGAGGGAGTATGCCGTATGCGGGGCAACAAAAAAAAAAAAAACACACACACACAAATCTCATCCTAAGAAACAAGACCAACCAAACCAAAAAAAAAAACAAAAAAAAAACCAAAGCACTCAAAAGGAATATGGTAATAGGAATATATAGTATTTTTCACACGCCCTCCGAATCAGAGCCACAGAGACTATCCATTTGCAGGCATAATACCCAGTGAATAGACCATTATGGTTATGGCCTGTGTTAGAGCTGCCATCAGTGCGGACGTTGGGACAAAAGAAGGTTCCTCGCAATAACTATTGTTCTCAGTGGCAGCTTCCTTTCTACTGTGCTCATCCGGTTTTGGGTCGAACTTTCTTTGTATATTTTCGTCTGTCTGTGGCACTGTATAGGTACATTGGATATAAACCCAGATTTGTTTTTACTGCCTTTCGACACCCTCTTCAGATGCATGCGTGTATGTGTGTGCATTCGCCCTCTGTAACCCATATTGTTAAAACGAAAAAAAAACCTTTTTACATAATAAAATAATATTTGTATCTTGAGAAACAGAACGATATCATTTTTATATTTAAATGAGATGTTATTTTATGGTGAATGGTCGTTTGTATTGTATGTTGATTGTTAGTTATACCTATATGTATCGGTTCCTATGTGTTTTTGTTTAAACATCCTTTTGGGTTTGGAAAACCACATCAATGCATTTCTTGGGGTTCACTATAGTGCCACTTTGCATTCGTTATATTGCCACAGACATTCTGCAAGAGAACCCTCGAGAAAACCTCTTTAGAAACAACGCGTTAAGTACTTTACTCTTAGGTTTTGAGCCATTTTTGGTGTTTGGTCACATTTCAAGAGCTAATGGTTAGTAATATACCTAGTATTTATAAAAAGGATCCTTTATTAGTGAAACGAAAAATCTTAATATAGGTAGGTATCGTCAGGCCTTATGACATAAGAAATTTCTACTTAAACAAACATTGTATTTCAGCTTGAAGTCTAACTTACTTTGTAGATTGGCATGAGAAAAGGTTGGTCGACGCGGTAATACTGACGTATTTTGACGTAAAGGCTTCCTCGAATCTATTTACTTCCAATTCGATCAAACTTTGTCATTTGTATTCTAATTGTATTGTATTGTTTCATTTACCGTCAATTTGTTCTTATTATACTTCCTGTAAATTATACTGTAAGTACGACATTGTGAATTTAATGTAAATAGAACTTACCAGGTTAAATTTAGAAATTCGCTTTCTAATACTTTCGTTGCCTATTCAGGCGTACCCCAGGGAAGCCATTTGGGTCCATTCTTATTTATTCTTGCTATAAATGACGTTTCTTCTTTTATACGCTTTAGTGAGATTCTCATATTTGCAGATGATATGAACATTTATAAATCAATCAAATCTCCCAATGATCATACTCTTTTGCAGGCTGATCTTGATAGTTTCAATATTTGGTGTAATAAAAATGGGTTAACTCTTAATCCTATAAAATGCCAAACTATTACTTTCTCAAAAAAAAAAGTTTTAAGTGATTTTGAATATTGTATAACACAAAATAAAATTAGTCGTGTTTTTAGTTTTAATGACTTAGGAGTTAATTTCAGTGCTAATCTGGAATTTTCTGAACATGTTAACTTTATTGTAAAAAAGGCGAACTCTATGCTTGGATTCATAAAATGGTGGGCAAAGGAATTTAACGATCCATACGTTACCCTCTCTTTGTATAACTGTTATGTTAGGCCGCAACTTGAGTATGCCTCACAAGTATGGACCCCTTTCTATGAAATCCATAAGAAACGTATTGAATCAGTCCAGCATAATTTTATTCGCTTTGCTCTTAAAGGCCTTCCATGGGCTGATCCTTATAACCTGCCACCATACGATCATCGGATAAAGCTTTTGCAGATACAATCTTTATATCAACGTAGAGTAAACAATGACTTAATTTTTCTCCATCAACTTATCTCTGGACAAATTGATTCGTCGGACCTGTTAACCTTAATTGGTTTTAATTACCGCGGGCGGTCGTACCATCTTCGAAGTTCTGAGCTTTTTAATATTGAATATGATAGAACCAATTATGGCATGCATGAGCCTCTCACGCGGATGAGTAAGTTATATAACTTGAATGAGGGTGTGTTGGATTTTAATTTAAATAAAAGTAATTTAAAAACTATTTTCCTAACCAGTGGTCCACGATCCTAAATGTTTCTGTGACATTTTGTTTAATTTTGACTTTATAATGTTTTCATGTTTTTATGTGCATGTGTTTTTGTTTTTGTTGCATTGTGCTTACTAACAACTAACACCTGCACTAAGTGATGAGCCAGTGGGACACATTATTATATGTGTTGGCAAATCTTCTTTCATCTGCTGATGCTTGCTTTAAGCTACATTTGATTAAGATCTGATAGTGTAAAAAAAAAGCCCTGAACAAACGAACAAGCTTTTCTTTCAGCAAATAATGCTAGATACACACAACACACGAATCAAATGTTGCAGCAACATGGCCATGTCGTAGTCGAAGCAACCAATGAAGAAGAAATAATGGAACGGGTGTTGAGCACACTTTTAGTGTACATGCGTGAGGCACCAAAATGTTTGCATACATTTAAACATCGCATCCTAAATGTCATTTTGTCAAGGCGAGAGCAGCAGGATGAGGTGAGTTACCTCGCACCGCTGCTGTCAAATGCATATAAAAAAAACAACTCACACTAAAGTAAAAGTACCGCATTCTTTTTGAAGAACACGTCTTCCTGTATTTCTTCTTCATTGGAAGCAACCGTTGCTTGGTGTGTTGCCCATTAATTTTCGTGTTGCTGCAACCGTTGCCAGAAATATCAAACAAAAAATATATTTTCGGTCTGTTCCTGCAACTTCGTGTGTTACATTGTTAACTGCGTTTACTCGTTTAATTTAGTTTAGTTCTACTTTTCTCATGCGTATCTGTATCACAACTGCACAAAGTACTGTGATTGCGGCAAAAGTTGCCACCAGAGTTGCACGATCGTGCACTTATGGTACGTTTTGATTTAAAGACCTAAAATGGCACTTTATATTATTATTTGTTATTATACATTAACTTTTATTATAAACTATTCAGCCTTATTAGGGAATCCGACGAATGAGTTGCGGAGGGAGTCTTACTCACTTTCGGTAGATTTGCTATTAGCGAATCAGCAAGTCATTCGCGGGAATAAATGTCGGTAACGTTGTTCGTAAAATTGGTATTACTGAAAACGAAAGGCATGCGCACCACATCCGGACTCCATACAAATGTTGGAAAAGCAAATCCGCAGTAAAATTGGTGCGGATGAAATTGATTTTTATGAAAAAAAAGCAGATAGTTAACAAATCTGAATTTTTTGGAACAGAAATAAAAATTTTTGGATTGCCGAAATGCATAAAGTTTTTTTTGCAGTATTTCTAGTAATTTATTGACAATTACCGTTTTCGAAAACGTCATCTGCGTTTTTTAGGAAGTGCAACTTTGGTGTCGTTTTTTTCCTAGAAATAAAGTCCCTACGACCTAGTTTGACATTTCCTCTATCCAACAGCAAATGAACCTTGAAAATCGGTTCAGTGATTGCTGAAACACAGACGGATTAAGATTGGTCGTTTAAATCAATAAAAATGGCTTATTTTGCGGTACAAAAATTATTTTAGTCAAAATAATTATTTTTTGTCCTATTATTTAAAGTTCTGGAAGTACAACTTTGGTGCTGTTTTTTGGCCAAACCGTGGAAATCTGTTCAAAAATATAGTCCCCATGACCAAGTTTGACATTTTCTCTATTCAACAGCATATTTACCTTGTAAATCGGTCCAGTGATTGCTGAAACACTGACGGATTAAGATTGGTCGTTAAAATCATTAAAAAAGGTTTAATTTGCGATTTTAGATATTTTACGATACTAAAGTATCTTAGATTGCTTTTCTTGTGTGTACTTGAACGCTCCCAATGTCAACTTTTGACATCCACGATAATGCAGTTTCAAAAATGGAAAAGCAGTTCGCGGATCGATAATGCAGCTCATTCATCGGATTCTATAATAGAATTTTATGCGAATGTGGATCCACTGCGGATCCAAACGACTCCCGGGGAGTGAAATTTTGCGGATTCAGTAATAGGCATGATTATTTTACCCTCATTTTTTCTGTATTTATTAGTTTTTGGTATATTTTTAAATTAATTCTTTACTTATCTTTAATTACCTTATTCTGGGTATATAGGTGTATGAATTTTTTGGTTTTTTTTATTAATATTTTTTTTTCGAAATAGACTTAATTTTTTATTTTTCTGTTGGTGGCACGAATTGGTTTCAAATTGCACTTTTTGTTTTCAGCGGTGACACTGACAAAAATTTATTTCCGGCAACGCTGCTTATACCACCTGTGTATTGAACGTACGAAACACGTTGCTGCAACGGTTGGCTCGTGTGTAAATAGCATCAGGTTGCATTTTTTTGTAATAGCTACAATATGGTTGATAGTTCTATCCATTTCACTTACCAGCTACAATTTCGTGATCCCTTATGTCGTCATCACAAGGTGCTTTATCAAACTGGCAAAACCCATTTAGCGTTATCACATTTTGTTATAAAACTTTATTGTACCTATTTTGTACCTCTTAAGAAATACCATTCATAATTTTATATCTCTTGCAGGTTTCGAGACACAGGTGTGTTTGATAGCTTCACTGTCAAGCCAGCAAGCACATTTTCTTAATAAAATGTAATATATTTTTTCTTGATTTTTTTTTTACTAATTTAACGGCCAAAAGCCAGCAAACATGTTTAAAAATAAATTTAAAAAACATTTGTTTCATAAAATGTATTATACCTCTACAAATCTGAAATGTTTTGTTTATACCTCTTTCCGTTCTCGAGATAAAAAAAAACAAATTTTCAAAATAAAAAAAAAACTAAATTCGATATTTTTTTGTATCTTTATTGTACCTATACAAATCTGCATTTAGTTTCTTTATATGTCTTTGCGTTCTGGAGATACAATTTTTTTTGCTTCTTCAAGCCCAACACAAAAAAATTTAAATTTTGTAAATACATTGTAGCTCTACAAATCTACCTTTAGGTTTTTTGTACCTCTTTCCGTTCTCGAGATACAAAAAACACATTCCCAAACTTTAAAAGATTCATTGATTTTTTGTTTGTACTTGTATCTCTTTAAATCTGAAATTAGTTTTTTGTACATTTTTCCGTTCTCGTGATACAAAAGAAACATTTTAGAAATAAAAAAAAAAATATCTGCAAGCCTAAAATTAGATTCTATGTTCATATCCTTTTCCATTATCGAGATACAGCTGCTGGAAGGTGATGTATATAAGCATTACGACCTTCATGCCACACATACATTTTTAAATCATGCCACATATACATTTTTAAATCATTCTTAATTTCTTTGAATTTTTTTTGCATAGTCAGTGAATCAGCATAGATCCTTCTAAGGTATTTAATTTAATGAATTTCTGTCACCCCATATAAAACAAGATGAGAACTTTTAAATAAGCTAATTTTGCAACTTCACGACTACCGACGTTAAATTTAAATTTGTTTAGCGTGCATCGTTGCGTCACCGTCCGTGTCTTCAAATAAACTTAAAGTGCATAAGCCATTTAGGTATTACTTTAATAACTCTACCGAAATACCTCACTCCGTTTTCCAAAATTACATAGAAACAATTATTATAACGCTTGACTGCATCCATAAAGAAACTCCAAATAATCCTTAAAGCCCTTTTCACCGAATGGTCTTAAGTAGTTACACATTCTTAATCCCATAGCCTACCAAGAAAGACATATTGTGCAGTTGTATAATAGAGCAACAAAGTACCTTCACCACTCGAAACAAAACAAAAATAAGACTTATGTACTTACATATAATATACTATTTGCTTCTTACGTTAGTTACATAATTCAAGAGAAAACGCACATGACTGTCTGTGTGCTTTTATCAGCAAACGAATAAACACAACTGAGTAAGGATTTTCTCGGATGAAGGCATTAACGTTTTACTCACACCTTAACCAACCTACATATATAATTTCTATACAGAACTCCCCCATTTAATAGGACATAAAAATAAATACCTAAATTATTATTGTATTTAGCTTGACCTTTGAAGAGTTTGGGTTTAAAAGAATTTATTTCTTGCTGCAGATTTTTTTTTTATGGAAAAAGTTTAATTTATTGAGTTTTGAAAACTACAAAGATACGAAAATACATGCAAGGTTATTTAAAAAAACAAATGTCTTTACCAAATTGTCGATAGAGTTAAGAAGAATCTGTTTAACTGACATAAGAACGAGCTCCTCACAAATGTGATACTGATATCGTATACGACCTCTGTTACAAGGAGCAAGGAAAGCTACTCTTCGGGTATTCATTGAAAGAAGAATTCGTGAAGAACAAAATCATCTGATACCTAGGTTTTTTGTATGATTTCATTCTGCAGTTAGCTTGCGCCTCAATACAATAAAAAATAATAACCTTATGTGGATACCAATTTTTTTTGTTGGCAGAAGTTATAACTATTTCGGTACTACACTGAACCAAAAATTGTACATAAAATTTATGAACGGCGATCATTAACTTGAAATTAATGTACGGTTCACGGAATTAATGCACCATACCCTAATTCAATGAATTATTCATTAAAAATAAAATTATGAACCTATGAACGTTCATTAATCTCGTTCATTAAAATCTGTTTTTGTCCAAAATTTTTTTTATAAACGGCTATTCATTGAATTAATGAACCTGTACATTAAGACAATGAATACCATTCATTAAAATCAATGAACGTTCATTAAATCAATGAACAGCCGTTCATAAAAAAATTTTATGAATCTGTTCACTATCCCAATGAACCTGTTCGTTAAAACAATGAACGCCATTCATTAAAATCAATGAACCATTCATAAATTCAATGAACAACCGTTCATAAATATCCGATACACTTTTTGATGAAAGATTCAATGAACCTGTTCGTTAAAACAATGAACGCTAATCATTAAAATCAATGAACCATTCATTAATTCAATGAACAGCCGTTCATAAATATCCGATACACTTTTTGATGAAAGATTCAATGAACCTGTTCGTTAAAACTATGAACGCCATTCATTAAAATCAATGAACCATTCATTAATTCAATGAACAGCAGTTCATAAATATCCGATACACTTTTTGATGAAAGATTCAATGAACCTGTTCGTTAAAACTATGAACGCCATTCATTAAAAATCAATGAACCATTCATTAATTCAATGAACAGCCGTTCATAAATATCCGATACACTTTTTATGAAAGATTCAATGAACCTGTTCGTTGAAACAATGAACTCCATTCATTAAAATCAATGAACCATTCATTAATTTAATGAACAGCAGTTCATAAATATCCGATACACTTTTTGATGAAAGATTCAATGAACCTGTTCGTTAAAACTATGAACGCCATTCATTAAAATCAATGAACCATTCATTAATTCAATGAACAGCCGTTCATAAATATCCGACACTTTTTGATGAAAGATTCAATGAACCTGTTCGTTAAAACTATGAACGCCATTCATTAAAAATCAATGAACCATTCATTAATTCAATGAACAGCAGTTCATAAATATCCGATACACTTTTTGATGAAAGATTCAATGAACCTGTTCGTTAAAACTATGAACGCCATTCATTAAAATCAATGAACCATTCATTAATTCAATGAACAGCCGTTCATAAATATCCGACACTTTTTGATGAAAGATTCAATGAACCTGTTCGTTAAAACTATGAACGCCATTCATTAAAAATCAATGAACCATTCATTAATTCAATGAACAGCAGTTCATAAATATCTGATACACTTTTTGATGAAAGATTCAATGAACCTGTTCATTAAAACTATGAACGCCATTCATTAAAAATCAATGAACCATTCATTAATTCAATGAACAGCCGTTCATAAATATCCGACACTTTTTGATGAAAGATTGAATGAACCTGTTCGTTAAAACAATGAACGCCATTCATTAAAATCAATGAACCATTCATTAATTCAATGAACAGCCGTTCATAAATATCCGAAACACTTTTTGATGAAAGATTCAATGAACCTGTTCGTTGAAACAATGAACGCCATTCATTAAAATCAATGAACCATTCATTAATTCAATGAACGTAAATAAGTATCCGATACACTTTTAAGTGAAAGATTCATAGTTTTCTATGAATCTGTTCGTTAAAACAATGAACGCCATCCATTAGAATCAATACACATTCACTAATTCAAGATGTTTTATTTTACAAAAGTCGCTATTACTTCTAAACAGAAGCGAAAATCAAAAAAAACTTATTAAGTATATTCTGTCGGAAACTAAAAAATCTACAACTTTTATATCCGTTATATTCGTTACAATAAAAATAAATGTTTTTCTTAGAAAAAGGTAGTTTTGGTTTTTTTTTAATTTCTTGAGAACGACATAAAATTTTTGCATCCGGTTTTCTTATTTAGACTTAAAATTAATAACAGCATTGAATTTTGAAATTAAAATTAGCACTTAATTACGTAAAATTTTGAAAAAAATGAATTTGAAATTTTTTTTTCAATTTTTTTTTTCAAAATTTTGATTTTGAAAATTAATATTTCAAAAACTATTTCTTAGAATAGATTTATTTAAACACAGAATGAAAGAAAAAGTTATTGGCTTTTCAAAAACGTATCGCACAACATTGTGAATGAAGCCGTTGATTTTAAATAATTTTTTTCCCATTTTAAGTCAGTTTTTTAGAAAATTGCCCCTCCCGGCTAAACGGAGGGGAATAGACCCCCCCTCCTATACGATTTTTTTCTTGTCTCAACGCAACCTACACGCCCTAGCATTTTGTCGCATTGCTCATGACTCACCCTGTATAGTGCCTATAGAGCAAGTAAAAGTGAACAAAGGAGAATAGAGGTTCCATATCAGATGTGAATACTGCATTATTTTGAATAATTTTTTAGACAGGGCAACAATAATTCAGCAAAAATAAAAGGCACGACTGGGTCGAACAAACTTGCCCTTGTATCAGATTACTATAAAATTTGGCTAAGGATACTCTAAACAAGAAAGTATAATAAATAATCGCAAGTAAAAAACGAGTTTATATAGCGTTTATATGGCAGGTACAGTTAATAAGGTGATTTTGAAAAAAAATCTAACGAAAAACTACGTCATTGTTAACAAATCAGTCACACAAAATTTTATCAAAATCGATCGTATTTTTTTCAAGAAAAATCAGGGTTGGAATCGCGTAAGATGATAGTTGATTGTCACATTTTTGATCATCACTTGTGATAAAATCGATTTTTCCTTCTGCGTAAGGTGATCACATTCACCAATTCAACTCAACTCAACTATGTTCAATTTGTCAGTGACATTTGTGAAAAACATTGTTGCCGTAGTCATATTATCAAGTAAATTCATTGAAATTCTTAATTTTTTAGTAAATAAATGCAATAATTCTAAATTTAACCATTTTTTTTCGATTGTTGTATACTCATATGGTAAAAGAAATATTGTTTTTGATGAATTGGTGACTAAAATTGAAAAAACGTTGAAAGTTTTATAATGTTTTATATGTGTGTGGTAACTCTAGTCACATTGCCACAAAAATAAAAATAAAACGTCAATTTCATGAGAAGATGACTATCACAATATTTTGGTGATTGGTTTTTAGCTATCTCTGTGATGGTCACCCTACGCAGACAGAAAGTGTAGATTTTGACTGTCACTTATCACAAATCACCTTAGCCGATTCCAACCCAGTTTTTCTATAGAATTTATATGGCAGCTACAAAATCAGATCTCCTAGGTCAGGGATGGCAAACATTTGTGAAGCCTCGTGCTATTTTTAAAAAATAAATAATTTGAGGTGCATTTGGCGTGCCAACAAACGCTTTTCCTTATGAGTACTAGGAAACAAAACTAATTTTACAGTGTGCAGCATTTTATTTGTACACATATTTGACATATTAATTAGTTTTTGAGACTATAAGGCCCAATCTTTTTAGCTCTAATTAAATTTAACCATTTGTTGTTAACCATTGAAACACATACAAAATCTGTGATTAACAACTGAAATAACCAATGATCACTAATATAACCAGACTGGCTTCAACAGTTTTTAATTAAATTTAATAAAAGAAACAAACATTTCAGATTAACAAAATAACAAAACAAACAAAAATAAAAAAAAAAACAAATAACTTTTGTTGTTGCAAACTACGATGCCAAGAAGTCCTTCATTTTGTTCTTGTTCATTTTCAAAAATGAGGACTCACTCGCTATAAAATATTGTTAAGATAGCAAACACTAGATTTTTTAAACAGCTGTATGTTTCGGACATCGAATTAAAAGTTTAAATTAATATGGAACTGTCATTCTTCGTCGGCTTTGCTTGACAGTCTTTCTTCCTCGATTGATTACAACTTTTTTCTTGTTTCGACGAGAATTTTTGAGTCCACATCGAACTAAACTGGAATTCGTTCAGCTGCATTTTTATATCTTCAATGCTCAACAAAGTGAATTGGGACAAGAACAGCTGGTCAAATGATGTCATATTGATATGCATAATAAGCTTAAGCGTTTCCAATAACTCTTTAAATTGAGATAACATTGACGAAAATTATTCGACTGCTGAATTAATTACTGACAAAAACTCAGTCGATTTTGCTTCGTCTGGTTTTTCATGTAAATTCAAATCGTCGTTTAATTATTTGAAGTTTGGAAAGTAATTGTTGTTTTTCAAAATAATATAATCACCCCTATTGCGAAAGAAGTTTCACTTAAACGCCAATTGTCATTTTCCTCGTTGCTCTTAGATTCCACATACGATCCGTTGAGAGATCTGATTTTGACACACCAAATTAAATAGAAAATTTTTAATCGAAGAGTTATATTCCAGTCGTGTTTTGTTGGTAATTTTTAGTTTAGTCAGCACTGGAAAGAACCAATGAAACGCTATATTCAATTTTGTATCCACTTTTTTATTTTATTTCACAGTTGGTATTCTTGACTTTAGCCAAGCCGAAGTTTCAAATAATTTTATGGATGTGTCTGCAAAGTATGGCTATTTATATATGCCGAGTTGGTCAACTTGTACCTCACCTTCCACTACAAACAAATAAAAACCGGATAAATAATCATTATTTAGCTTGAATATTACCAAATTAAATTCCAAGGTATATAATTTTTTTTTTTAAATCTGCTTTTACCGATTTTTATTTGTTTTTAAGCGAAAAGTTCAAAATCATCAAAACTTTTTTGCAACTTTCGAAGGTTGAAAGCTTCTTACTTCTTCCGCAAAACGCGGCCCTAAAGGAAAACACAATGAACACAACCATTAATAATCATTGTATATGGAGTCCATGTCTTACGCTGTCGTAGGTGCCACCAACCTTTAAGCAAAAAATGTATTGACATTATATTTCGCGCCAATATTTTCCAGGCATTCCAAGATTTTATCTTCACTCTTATGTTCACTTTAATTACTGACCAATTTATCGCCACTTTTCGTATCCCATACAAAATTTTGCTAAAGTGACTAAACACTTACCAATAAAACACGCCTTCTATTAGTTTTGAACATTTTTGTTTTATATAATAAAAAAATGACAATACAGACACAAAAACTTAACAGTTTTCTAATGTTTTAATTTTCATAACAAGTTTGTTTTCTCAAAACAGCTCGCTTTTTTATTCAAAATTAATTTTGAAATATATTTTTTTGTAAATGATTACCTATGTATGTATATTAATTACACAGCAGCTGTGACGAGGCGAAGACAAGAACGAAAATAATAAAAGGCACATTTGTGTCGCGTAAATTTGCTCTTGTGACAAATTACTTAAGAGGTTATTAAAAAAAAAACGCACGACTGGTTCTATGGAGGGTTTTCTTGAATGTTGTAATTTTTCACTCAGTTATTTTATCTGAAATAATTTATTAAATCCTTTTAATTAAAGTGCATTTCTAACAACCCAGAGTTTTCAGAAGAAATCGTGGTATGTCATCAAGTTTAATAAAGGTATCACAGTATTTTTTTTTACCAAAATCGTACATCCAGTTTTGAAGAAATAAAATTTCGTTAAGATGATGTTGAGTCCTTAACGAGAAACTCAACATTAAAAAAAACCGTTAGCAGGTAACTATAACACAATTTTCTAAACTCACACACATGTCAAATTTTATCGAAATCTAGAGCAGTTTTCAAGAAAAAAAAACAAGCTTTTTTTATAATTGGTATATGGCGATATTTTTAGACCTAGAATTTTAACTTCACAAACTCCCTTTTGTTTAAATTTTTAGCAAATTCATCGTTCTTTTTGTTCCGTGAGACCAATAAGCAACTTGTTACAACTATAAAAACAAAAAAAAAATTAGAATTAACATTTTGGGAGTAATTTTGGCTCTGTCGTTTGCAAATTCTTGAACGTCAAAATTTGCCGTTTTTAAAGACGTTTTTGATTTAAAAACGACTATCGTAATACAAAAAATTACTCTATAACGACAAGTGTCGTTTAACGCCTTAGGTAATGCCAAATCATTTTGTAATGTTTTCATATTGCGTTAAACGACTATCGCAATAAGGGTGAATAATAATATAATTTGTTGATTATAAGGAGCGACCCATAAAATAATACTTAATACAATATTTAATACACAGACTCCTATGAGAAGCAACCCATAGGCAACACTTTGTAGTATGGGTCGCTTTATATAAGAACTTGTGTATTTAATTTTGCACTCTGGTGAAACGACAACTCAAAGCAAAGCACGAAACGCGTTCTATGGGTTGGACGTTATGGGCCTTTGGACAGATAAAAGGCAAAAACGAAAAAAAATATAGGGCACGGACTCGGTCTCTGGGTCTCACAAGCTTGCTCTTGTAGCAAGTTATACCTGAGAATTTAAAAAAATAAACACATATAAAGTAATCGTATATGTAATTCTATTAAAAGTTCTAAACTCATATTTTAAAAAAGTTCAATCCAAAATCAAAGTATGCACAAAATTTTCTTTACTTAATATGAGTTTATGAAAAAAAAATTCAAAATCGTTGGAGCGGCTTTCGAAAAAAATCGATTTTTTAAATTAATTTTTAAGTATGTATGCACGTTTTTTAACTCAATATGTTGTACCTTAAAACTAAATTTTATTAAAAATTCGTCAACAGGTATTTGAAATATTGAATTCACAAAAACAGTTTTTTTAAATTATTTTTTACAAAAATTATTATGCTATCTTATTTACAATAAATACGACAATTTAAGTATTGAATTTAGTTCAAATCGCTTCAGGCGCTATCGAGATAGTCGAAATTTGACCTAAATATGGTTTTCGATAACCGTTTGTATGGCAGGTACCATTATTTAAAGCTTTACAGTGACTTAAAAAAAAAGTTCCAGAGCAAGAAAAATTACTTTTGTGTAGACAGCTGGATGCTGCCACCCAAATTTTTATTCGGATTTCTCAGTTAACGGCGTGCCCATAAAATTTCGCTTCGTGCCACGAGTGGCACGTGTGCCAATGGTTCGCCATGCCTGTCCTAGGTTGTCTACTAAAAGCTTAAGTAAATCCCTTTCGAAAAATTTCTCTTAAACATTTTTGCCAAAAACCTTTAAGGTTTTTATTTTTCAAAATCCACTTGTAAAAACTTAACTTTGTTGCTTTTGTGTAAGTTATGTATATTTATCGTTTTACTGTTAAAAATTCCGTTCATGACCATTACTCATTCCATCTGTTACAAAGAAGCAATAGAATTTCCACGGGAATTTTTCCAATTTCAACATTTATTTATTTTTTGAAAGATAAATCGAGCAACAGGAAGGAGCAAACGTTATAGAAAATTTTACTATACAACCTGCAACGGTAATATCGATGCTTCTCTGCCAGATGCACACTTTTACTTTAGCACAACAATACGGGCAAAACGTTTGCATTCTTATTTGTGAATAACTGAGGAACTCACATCATTGTGCAGATATTTTTGTTGAGTGGAAAACCGATTTAGTTGTGCTCTCTACACTCATAGCAATTTATAATGCTATCGCCTTATGTCCACAATGAGCAACGTTCTCTATAAGTTTCATAGTTCACTTTTCGCATCCATCTAAATTGCTGATGGTGGCTGCCATGACATATCGTGCGTCGAAAAACACCAGTCGTCTTCGTTGCATGAAATATTTCATTCACTTTACTGCAATATAGATCCTGGATGCTGTAGTTGTAGTCCTACCTCTACATCCTGCAGTTATATGTACTTCCGATCCTATTGATATTATTTTGTTGTTTACGAGTTTGAAATTCAAACTCTGTTTAGAATGGGTGGGATGTTGTATCCAATAAGAGGACAATGTCAGTTGCAAAACTCTGTTGTTCGTTTTTCAAAAAAAAAAAAAAAAAAAAACATAACGGAAAGAAAATTACAATTCATATTGAATGGAGTGAAAAATCGAGTTAATATGCACATTTTCCGGTGCTTCTTCCTTTTTGTAGTTTCCCATCAAAGTTTTGGTTTAGTTTTTCGTTGTAGAATAAAGGATCTCTGGAAATTTAACGTGTTGTCGTGGCATATAGGGAGAGTCCTTATGGGGTGATGGTGTATTCGGTTCAATGCAGACATTTCTATTTCATGAATCTGTTTACTCCGGATGCGCACGTGTTTTACCATCTTTTCATGGAAGAGCAATTGAAATGTGCAGAGTTAAACTATTTGTTTCAAGAAACTTGCCGAGGGAGTAGATCACAGACTGTTTACAAACTACTTGTATCAAGTTGTGAGTCTTTAGTTCTGTTTTTGTCTTCTATATAGATAGGTACATTATATTCTCTTGGTTCTGAAAGTAGATACTATTTGAATAAAGCAGCTGAAGTGTGTAATTTTGAGTTATTGTACAGTTTTGGTTATTGGTATCCATTTAAGCATCTATGTAGTACCAACACTTACACAATATGTAGACATGACGTGTTATAAATAGAAACAGGAGGTAATGCAACATTGTGCGACAATACAACTTCATTCATAATTTAAATTGCTCAAGTGTGAAAGTTGAATGGTGGCAGACATAATAATATTGTCGGGGAAGTTTTAGGAAAATACATTTTTTTTTATTTCCTTTCCAGAATTATCCTTTGATTTGGTGTTCAATTGTTTTCCGAAAAAGCTACGAAAAATTTTCAGCATTTTGTACATTAATATTATTATTAGGTATATACCAAAAGGAACTAGATACTTATGGCTAGGCCAAATATACCACTGCTATGCTAGATACTACTGATCTTAGACCGAGCCGAAATGATTGGACCGGATATAGGACTACGGCAACTCCAGGGAATAGCAAAGTAATCCAACATATTTTGGCACACTATTAATATAACATTTGATTCAACTGTCAACAAAGTCATAAGAAAAATATTTATATTGAATTTTTGAACAACAACAACAACAACTTAAAAGTGCTACCACCAATTGTTAACGAATATTATTATTCGTTTTTACGAATTTTATGTAAAAACGATTTTACGAATTTTATTATTCGTTTTTATTTTTGGCTGGAGATATATCATCATAGGATTCGAACCAACGCATTATCAGATTTGTTCAGCCTTCAAAATCATATATGCACTACGCATTTCAACGCTTATGACCACTGACTTCAAATTCGTTAACAATTGGTGGTAGCACCTTTAAGTTGTTGTCGTTGTTTGAAAATGCAATGAAAATTAACGAAATAAAGAATGGTCAAGTAATAAAACTGACATTCTAGTACCAATAGTACATTATTTACGCCGAAAGGCATTTTTTTAATAAAGTTATAGTATAATTTAGAGCGCCCGCATGGGGCCAGTAAGTTAGTTAAGTTATTCTGTAAGCTAGTTTTTAAGGTTTTTGTCTAGCATTTAAGTAGTTATAAGTTAAATTGAAAATAAAAATTGAATTTAAAAAAAAAAAAAAAAAAAAAAGTACATTATAACAACAATAATAACAAAAATATATATATTCGTCGAGCGGGGATAATGTAACGACCCTCATTTTGACCAAGAATTTTATTTCATTATTTTCCGGTTCTGAGAAATAGATTTACTTTTTACTTGCGATTATACGGTACTTAGGTAAGGTACCTACCTAATATAAAAGAAGTTATGCATCCGTAAAAAAAATGATCCGTTATAAAATGAAATTTTATAAGAGTGATTTTTAGCCAATGGTGATGTCTTTTACTTGAAAACTTTTTCAGAATCATCAGCCATAGAACCGTTTTCATTATACTATACGACTATGTTTTGAACGGCTGAACCGATTTTGAGGAAATTTAAAATTCTAAAATTACTGTTAAACTTGAATAATATTGAATAAAAAAAATTGAAAGAAAAATCAATTTAAGAAAAAACACTATCAATTTCGATAAAATCATCTGATTTTAACTTAATTTAATATTCTGAAACTATACTGCTTAGTCTGAATACTAAAAAATAAATTAAAAAAAAAAATTTCCAGAAAATCGATATTTATATATTTCTCGAAAAAATTTCAATCAATTTTGATAAAATTTCATGTAATTGAAATATCAAAATATAAAATATTGAAAATTTTCTTTTCTTCATAAAAAACTGGTCAAATGAATTTTTCAGTCGTCAAGACGTCAACACAATCAAGTCGTACGCTATATTTTATTTTAATATACCTAGGTAAATGAGAAATACGAAAAAAAAAAAAAAAAATTATATGAATTGTTTTTAAAAGTGCTAAAACTACTTTTTAGAAAGATTCAAGCCAAAATTAAAGTTTGCACAAAATTTTGTTACCTGAATATAAGTTTACCAAAACAATAATTCCAAAATCGTTGAAAAATTTGATTTTCTACAATTTTTGCATTAACATCTTTTTGTTTAAAAAATGTGGGAAGGACTTAAAACATAAAGTTCGGCGAAAATAGAATTTTTTTGGAATTTTGTATCATTTTTCAGGGAGAGGTTTTTTTTTGTCAAATACTGTACAGTACCAAATTGCAGAAAATTTTGTCAGCTTAAATTTTTAGTGCAATTTTTTACTTGCGATTATATTTAGGTACTATAAGGCAAGTTATGCATTCGTAAGAAAAAAGTTTCGAGATAACAATCAAACATGACATTAAGATGATACAGGAGACGAAAAAAGTAGGTCCGACAATTCTATCTGTCTGTCTGTCTGGATGTATCGACACCTTCAGCCTAAACGGTTGGGCCGATTTTCTTCAAACTTGGCATAAACTATTCTTAGTAAAATATCCCCGGATGTTTTTTTTTTATTTTTGACCTAGGTATAAAAATAACGGTACCTACCATATAAGCGTAACCGATAATTCTATTTTTCTCGAAAAAAATATGATCAATTTTGATAAAATTTTGTATGAGTGATTTGTTGCCAATGGTGATGCCCATAATTTAATTTTTTTTTTCAGAATCAGCATATTAACGGAACCTGTCATAGAACCGTTTTATATTACTCTGACTATCTTTTGAACAGCTTCACCGATTTTAACGAAATTTAATATTCAAAAACTATTGCTAAACTGAAATGAAACTGAAAAAAAAAAGAATTTGAAAAAAAAAAATATTTTTTTCTGGTCAAAACCGATTATTCCAATTTTTTCGAAAAAAAACGATCAATGTTGATAAAATTTTATATAAGAGATTTGTTACCAATGGTGATGTCTTTCGTTTGAAAGTTTATTTCAGAATCAGCCTATTAACGCTACCTGCCATAGAACCGTTTTTTTATTACTCCGACTATTTTTTGAACGGCTAGTAACGAAATTTAATATTCAAAAACTACTGCTTAATTGAAATAAAATATAGTATATTTCTCAAGTAATTATATTTTTAACGAAAACTATATCTTTCATATAAACCTTTTTATATTCCATATATTTGTTTATAAAAGATTTTTTTAAAAGACAAATACTTTAAAACATAAAATACTGGAAATCTTTTCTTTATAAAAAAAGCTGGTCAAATAAATTTTGCTGTCGTAAACACGAAAGTTACTTGCCACAAGAGCAAGTTTTTCTACGACGCGATGCCTCGTTTTCTAGATATGCGAATGCAACCGTTGGGAAGGTACCTTTAATCCACGCCATCCTGCTCCGTGGCACCGCGATCAGCGGGTATTTTTATTACGAGTATAGGAACCATTCCTGAAAAAAATTTGACTCCACGAAATTTTTGGTTTATTTGTCTTTTTGAGGATTTTTTGAAAATTTTTGTACCTTTTGCAACTTTTAAATCGTTAGAAGTTTGGGTTGTACATAAGCATTTATGAGCGTTCTGAGACGTCTCCTATAGTGCCCCTAAAGCAAAGTTAATTGTTAATAATGTTTTATTTTCTCTTTGTACTTTGCTTTGACCGCAACATCGAAAAATTACTATTGTAGATTTGTCAATAGTTTATCTAGCAACGAGTTGTGTGACAAGTCATGTTTATTTTGATCATGGTTAATCTCTTTGTTCCTTAAGAATGTAACACACAAACAAATCCTTCTTAAATCCTTCTTCCATTTTTAATCGATTTTAATTTTAAATGGACTAGAAATCGTATTTTCACTTTTGAAGAAACTATTTCTATTATAACAACAATAAATACTCCGGTATCACATACCCTTAGATCATAAATATGCCAGGATTAAGGTTTTTCGCCTGCGTTTTATATAGCACGAACCACAATTCAATTAAATTCGACTTCGGTTAGGGATGTTAAAACTTAAGGCACTCGCCCTTGGTTCGGGTACTTTGGGGTGGTGGTAAACAATGCAATTATCATTGGAATTGCCCTTAGAGGTCGGCAAAAGGGAGTGTGGCAAAAAAGGAACCCCATTTTAAGCCTTGAACACAATGCACTTACAATACAATACAAATACAACATAGCTGCTGCTTGTTGTGCTGTAAAACAATTTTTAACGCCTCATAAAGTTTTAGCACACTTCTACTATAATATACCCCATCATCGACCCAAAGGACCGACCCATCTCTCCTGATTGTGATTCCGATATTCAGAACGATTCAGAACTAATTTTGGACGAAACGAAACGTTTCGACAACGTAAACAACGAAAATGGCCAACAGAGCTCTAAAGCTATATACAGAAAGCTGGGAGCTGCTTCATTAACAGTCCAGTAATTAAGTTAATACTGGTTTTTCTTGTACTTTGGTCGGTTGATGGATTGAATGGGTTCATTGGTATAAGTATAGCTATAGGTATAGGGGGTTGGGGTGGTAATTTTACTATAAATACATACACATTAGTTTTGCTCTTAAGTTTTCTTTTTCTAATGTTTCGATATCTATAGAGTGTTTTTAGGGACGAACGTTTTATTATAGTGTGTGTGTGTGTGTGTTTTTTACGTTATTTTTGGGCATTTGATTTCTGTAGAGGATTTTGTGTCCATGTTCAGTGCTTTGCTTTACAAGGGATGAATGATTATCTTGGAAGTACGTTGGAAATTTATGGCCGGTCAAATTGGGTAATAAACAAGTTTTAGGTGAATAACTTTATAGAAAAACTAAAAGTTCTACTTTATTTGTTTGTGTGTTGAATTTACGTTCTCAATTTTATGGCCCATCAGTTTATTACTCAAATTTACTTAGAATTAGTATACGGAGCTATCAAATTAGGAAAGGAATATAATATGGGAGTTTAATTATTTCTTTGGGAAAAGGATTTTTTTATTTTGGTAAACTCGTTCGTTTTTCTAGTTCAACAAATTTAATACACGTGTAGTTTTGTTTCTTGGAGTAGAAATTCCAGAAAAGTTATTGGAAAACACATTGAATCGGTTGAATATTATTTAATAACTTGCAGAAACACCCTCAAGGTGCTGCACATACTGCAAAGACGGAGAGGGAAATCTGATCACCGATCCACAAAGCATACTGGAGCGATGGGAAGTGTACTTTAATGAATTGCTAAATGGTCAACTCACTGCTGAAGTGGAGGCTCCACTGCTTCAAGACGAATACCCTATGTTGCCGTCACCAAGCATAGAAGAGGTTGTGAAGGCTATAGACCGGCTAAAAAAAAACAAAGCCCCGGGAGCTGATGGTATACCAGCCGAATTATTTCAACACGGTGGGCCAGCTCTACGTCAGGCGATTCATGATATTATAGTGCACGTGCCGCCTATGATAGCATAGCCAGGGTAGAACTTTACAAAGCCATGAGAGAATTCGGCATCCCAAATAAATTGACATGACTATGTAGGTTGACCATGACCAACGTAACAAGCCAAGTAAAAATAGCCGGATTGCTATCCAGACCAATCAACATCTTTAATAAACTCCGACAAGGGGATGGTTTGGCCTGCCTCCTCTTCAACCTGGCGTTGGAGAAAGCAATCCGTGACTCTGGCACGGCAACAAGAGGGACCATCGTCAACGCAGACGACATCGACATCATCGGAAGAACCGAGCAAGCTGTACACGATTCCTTCATTCAGATCGAGCAGGCGGCACAAAATCTGGGGCTGCACATAAGTGAAGGTAAAACAAAGTACATGGTGGCGTCGAATGCGAGAGGAACAGTTGGTCAAACAATCAAGGTAGCGGAGCACGAATTTGAAGTGGTGCAGTCCTTTAAATACCTTGGGTCAATAGTAGCAGCCGATAACAATATAGAAGAAGAAATACGCGGGCGGCTTCTCAAATCCAACAGAGCCTACTACAGTCTGTCAAAGCTCTTCAAATCCAGAAATCTCACCATAACTTCAAAACTACTGCTGTACAGGATCATGGCCCTGCCAGTACTCACATATGGATCCGAGACTTGGGTGCTTAGTAAAAGGCACTCCGACCTCTTATCCGCGTTCGAGAGAAAAGTCTTAAGGACGATTCCGGTGACGGTACAATCATGAATTGTACGCAATCTACCTTGAAGCAGATATCTTGACAAAAATTAGGCTCGGTAGACTCCAGTGGGCAGGGCACCTAGCTCGCATGAGCGATGGTCTACCACGACAGCGTGGTAGATGCTTGCGCTGGAGAGATGGCGTAGACCAGGACTCCCGGAGCCTTGGGGTGCGCAACTGGATGGCGTCGGCTGGAGACCGGGATAGGTGGAGAGACTTGTTGAAGGAGGCCAGGACCAGACCCCGGTTGTCGAGCCGATGATGATGATGAGAAACGCTCTCAAATGAATCTTACTTGTTGTGTAGGTCTATAAAGGGATATAGGGATATATGATGAAGAGCAGGGCTGTCAAAGAACCAGCACCTGCAGTATTTGTACTGGTTTTTGAGATTCCGTACAGCCGTACTGCTAACATAGCCAAAGTACCTACTGCTTTCTTGTAAAACAAAGGAATTACGTACAAACATTTTTGATCGAATATGCGATTTCGAAAAAAATGCTTTCCATTATTGTAGACAAATTGTAAGATACAAGCTGGAATAACATTATGAATCTAAAAGATTAAATATTGGTAAGATCACGTTTCGAAATTATGAGCCATAATTAGCTAAAAAAGTGGTATTCTTTTTATTAAGGATGATAGGTAATTTAGCTGCAAGGAAATTAGCTTTAAATGGAGGAGCTTTCCTAAAGACAAGTTAAATTTTCTTTTTTTCTACAAGTTATTAAGAACTCGTATTGTCTTTTCAACTTTGCAGTACAGTCATGTCTTTAGATTTTGTAAACTTATTGTCGATTTTATCAGTGAAGTGCCACAATGTAAGCTTAATTCATTCAACTTGTTATAGTTTAAAACGAATCAAAACCTTGTTAATCTTGGGTCTGATTATTTTGTCAACTTCTTTTATTCTATTCTTCTGATGATTTTTATTATGGGTACATTAAAAAAAATTATAAGAATCAATCTATTTCTTTGCCACAGTTCCGAAAAAAAATCAATATATTCGGTATAAGGCCAACAGTTCTTTTTGAGGTCTTTTCAAGAACAATTTTTACACAAGAAATTTTCTGATAATATGAAAAAAATACACGTTTAGTGTTTTTAATAGAACTAGAACCTAAAGTCTCAAAACAACATCGATTCAGATTCAACTTATACTCGTAATGACACTGACTTGAATGGTGCCCGCCTTGAGTTAAGGTACGTATTGAACATATTTTCATTTATCCCTAATCCAAAATTTGATAAAAGCAGAGATCTACATTAAGTAAGTAAGTAAGTAACTTTTGTTTATTCAAAAATTCATTTCTAATACATAATAAAATAAATAATTTGATTTTCTTAACTAAAAAATTAAATTAAACTGATTTAATTATCATTTAACAAATAATAAAGCATCTATGGTTTACTTAAGCCGTCTGTTGCGATTGATTAACCAATATTTAAATCCTATATCAGTGTTAAAGTAGTTTATGGTTTTTTGTTTATTTTTAAATGGTATTTTTATTAAGTTGTGTTTGATTTTAAATTTTTATCCATTATACTCTCTAAGTAAATACGAGCGATAATTAAGTGCCAGAGGTATATATTTTATGAGAGCAATCCATCCTCTTTCGCCATTCAATGTGTCCAAAATTTATTCAATGCTGAGCGATCGCAATCCAAAACATTGTACACGAAATTCGTTTAACACAGGACAGGTACCTAAGAAATGTTCGAAGGTTTTATCTTCTCTTAAGTTGCACATCGTGCATTGTGTAGTTCTGCCAGTTGATGAAAAGGTTCCGTTTAAGAAAATTAGACCGCCCCGTGACTTGAAAATCCAACTTATTTTAGCCAGGTCCCGTTCATTTTTTAAGTAACTGCTTCCCTCGATATAACTGAGACTATTGTACAGTCCATGTGAAGTTGATGCATGCGCTCTTTGAAGTGATACTTCCCATTCCTTGTTCATGATTTGTGAGCAAACAAGATGGGTTGAATGTTCGAACATCCCATTATGTCTTACGATTTCACCAATCTCCATTCCTTCTTGTCCAATGTAATCCATCAAATCATTGTGCCAATATATATTTTTGGATATAACTTTATTCGCCAGTATTAAAGGCAGTCGGGTTTCTCCATAACTATTTAATATTTTTTTGACGTAGCTCATATGACACTTCATTGTATATAAAAAAAAAGGGGTTCCATTTTACATTCTAACGTTAACATGTAATTCGGCGAGGATTAAGGTATTCTTAGAATTTTTTTCATTAAGTATCGTTGCACTTTTTTGACTTCATCGTACTGCTGATGACCCCATACTTGTGCTCCATATCCAAGAATTGATCTTGCTACCGCGTTGAAAAGTTCAGTTCAGATCTACATTATACAGGGTGATTGGTTTAAGATGCACCAAAAAGTTTGAGCGTGTAGGTGGAGTTAAGACAAGAAAAAAATCGCATAGGGGGGGTCTATTTCAACCCGTATAGGTGGGAGGGGCAATTTTCTAAAACATTGACTTGAATCAGAAAAAAAATATTTAAAAACAACGGTGAATGATACAAAGCGTTGTTATATTTTTTTGTAAATCCAGAAAACTACTCTTTTATTTAATTTTTAAATTAAGTTGTTTAAGTGAACGGTTTTAAAAAAATTAATTTTCAAACTCAAAACTTTGAAAAAAAAAACTAAAAAATAAATGTTTAAACTAATTTTTTTTTAAATTTTATGTACTTAACTATTATTTTTATTTTCAAAATTCAATGCTTTTATTAATTTTTAGTCAAAAACAGAAAACCGGATGCAAAATGTGTCTTTGTTTTTGAGAAATTAAAAAAAATTAAAAGTAAAACTAGTAAGTAAAGTAAAAAGTTAATTGTTTTTTTTTTTATTATTTGATTAAAATGGTATGTAATAAAAAATAAAAAATTGATTTGGTAAGGTCAACCAAAAAAAAGGGTTTTTCTTGGAAAAAAAATACTTCTAGTGATTCTTAATTTCTCAAAAACTAAGATACATTTTGGTTAATACATTTTAGTTAATTACATAAAATTTTGATAAAAATTAGTTTAAAATTTTTTTTTTAGTTTTTTTTTTTTTTAAATTAAAAAAAGCATTGAATTTTGAAAATAAAAATAATAGTTACTTACATAAAATTTTGAAAAAAATTAGTTTAAATAGTTTTTTTTAGTTTTTTTTTTTCAAAATTTTGAGTTTGAAAATTAATGTTTTTAAAACTGTTCACTTAAACAACTTACTTTAAAAATTAAATAAAAGAGTAGTTTTCTGACTTTCCAAAAAAATATAACAAGGCTTTGTATCATTCACCGTTGTTTTTAAATATTTTTTTTTTTCTGATTTAAGTCAATGTTTTAGAAAATTGCCCCTCCCGCCTAAACGGGGGGAAATAGACCCCCCCTCCCATATTTTTTTTTCTTGTCTTAACTCTACCTACACGTTCAAGCTTTTTGGTGCACCTTAAACCAATCACCCTGTATATTTCAATATTGAAAAATGAAAAGATTTGATTTTAATAACAAAATAATAAACACACTTAAGAAACTTCACCTCACCTCTTTACTTTATTTACGGCAATATAATACGAACAAATTCTGACAAAGTTTGATTTTGCTGGAGACTTTTCTTTTGAAATTTTCAGCAAATCCTAAAAAGTACCCATGATTTGGCCCGGACGGGAAGCGGTTGAAATATTTTTTTTTTGCAAATTTCTTCGAAAATATGAAAAAACTGTGTAAAAATTGTTTAGTTTTTAAAATTCTCTACAAAAAATATATTACAACTTTTTATAGTACCTCGGTATCGAGATAATTGTTAAAAAGTTAAATTGCATATAGGTAGGTTTAATTTGCTCAAAAAGTACAAAACATTTGAGCATCTGGTTTTCTGCTTTTAACTAGAAATTGATAGTAGCATTAAATTTTAGAAACAAAAATTATAGTTAATAAACAAAATTGGAAAAAAATTAGTTTGACTTTTTTTTTTAATTTTTTTTAAATTTCAAGTTTTAGAATTAATTTTTCAAAAACTATTCACTAAAATACATTTATTTAAAAATAAAATAAAAGAAAAATTTGTTGGCTTTCCAAACACGACTTATACCGTTGTTTTGAAAAAAAAAATTTTGATTCAAGTAATTTTTTAGAAATTGCTCCTCCCTCCTAAACGGGGGAAAATAGTTTCCCTGTCTTAGACTAACCTACACGCTCAAGCTTTTTGGTTTACTGTATACCAATCACGCTATAGAGCAAGTAAAAAATGCACGACTGAATCACACGATATTGCTTTTGTGGCAAAAGTTGCCACAGAAATAAAATTAAATTTAATAAAATACTTTTGGCATTTCTTTGTCATGCTATAGGTATACATAGGTAAGGTACCAATAGTTGTTTTTTTAATTATTTTTTTTTTGTATCTTATAGTATTTTTCAATGTAGGATAAAATGCTTTTGATCAAGTAAACTAACCTATACTCATAAAGCGAATCAGTTTCAAAATTGAACCCAATAAAGATTTATAATTATCAACACGAATAATCCTCAAATCCTGATAAGCTCAAATACCCATTACAATGACGAATGGGTTCATTACGAACATAATACATACAAATACATGTATAAATGTATATCCTTCTAATATATATGTCGATTTATAAAATTGTAACAGTTATACTTCATTCAATGAGCTAAAAAAAAGTCTCCTAAATCCATGCATAAGTGCTGTATTTATACGACCTCGGCCAAAGCTTTTATTATACCCCATCACTATAGTATAAACGAACTCCCGCCTTTACCCAATGAACGACAATAAATGCTAAAGCAGAATAATAGATAAGCCTGTCTGGGCAATTGACGTTCGATTGGGATCAACTTCCAATTAAAAGGGATATTCAAGAACCCCACCCCCTAGCAGTACCATATCATCCCATCATATAAAAGAGAAGGCAATTTTCTATCTCAATTTTTTTATCTGTTTATTTCATCTTAAGCATTGTTAGTCAGAAATAGATTTTGTTTCCATCCAACGCTCAACCTCCCCATTTAACCATAACAATGTCCAAGTCCACTTCATCCCAGAATCTGATTGTTCGCATGGACACATTTCCTCAATGATGCCATGCCATGCCAATACCTGGGTTCATTGGGTATAATATCCTTTTATATCAGAAGATTCATCTGCAATTATTGTTGGGTAAAAGTTCTCAGGCTATTAAAACTGCTTTGTTCTTTATATTGCGATTCAAAATGACTAGTCTCTTTACCTTTACGTATTGAAGTTAGCTTTGTATGGAAAGTTCCAAGTTCTAACTGTTTTCTAAAATGCCAAATGGGCACACATTACGAATGCCCCCGATTTTTCATTCTCTTTTATTGTTGCCTTATTGCCATCACCATACTACCATAGTTATACTTTACAGGGTTGTCCTGATATCCTTTATGACTCCTTATATAAATAAAATACATCAGAGATGTCAGTCAGTCATTGTTGTTGGATTTATCACTTGAAAGAAGTTCTAACTGCTAGAGGTGTATAGCAAATTTTCGATTTGAAAATCTGGTGTACCTATGACAGTTTATGGATATCTACACTGAACAAAATTAAATGTTATATTATTGTTTCAATCATTGGAACTGTATGAACTAAAGTTTTTTTTAAACTAATTTTGGAGTAAATAAGTGCCTACTTGAAGTAAATTGTCATGTCCGGTATCTTTTCCTTTTCTTAAATGACATGTGCCCATACTCCTGGATGAACCGAAAATGTTAGGTACCTATATGGTTTAAGTATTCAATGAACAGTGATGTCAAAGAGAAAAACACGTATTTATCCCTTTGCGATGACAGTTTGCACTACGCATATATCAAGATTATAGTCGTACTATTCTTTCAAACACCAACATTTTAAATATATTGCATCTGATGACACTTAGCACTGAATAATCTGCAAACTTCAAAATTGAATTTTCTAAGGGCCTGTTCACAATCTTGATTCAGCCTTTGGTTCAAATCATAAGTTTACCTATTTCGTCGATATTACTATGTTTAAACGGAGGTTCAGACTTACGAAAATTGAACCTTAAACCAGAACATGACATCAATTAATGGTCAGTTGTCTAATCACGGTTCAGGCTTTTGATACGGAGTTCAGTTTTTTTTTTTTTATTTCCAAACTCAACTGCTAAACTTAGGTTGACCTCGCTCTGGTTAAAGAGTCAGATAAGTAATAAATAATCTCATCTTTATCGATTTCAAATAGGATCAATTCTTTTTGTTTGATCTCACGTTGGGCGCCAATGGATTTTAGATTAAGATGTCATGAATTTGATCAAATAGAGCGAATATTTTGCAGCTAAGTAGCCAAGTTTGGAAGATGAAAATAGCCCGGTTCAAATATTTGTAAACTTGCCCTAAGAATCTGTCAAAAGAGTAAGTGTAAAATGTATTACTTGCTGGTGACAGCTAAACTGAGCAAAACTTTAAAACAAAAAATAACTGAAACTTCAGATTTGACAAGAGACTGTTTACTTTTGTTTTTTTTCATTCGTAAAAATATGAAAATGCTAGAAGAGCACATCTTTGGGTGGGAATACCAGATGTTATGTTCGTCCTTAAATCAGGCATTGAAAATGAACCTTACGAAGTGTATCGAAAGTTAAAACAAAAGTGTATCGAATTGTACTTTTTCATTATTCAAAAATAGTTGTTATTGTTCTACTTTGTTCTGATTTTTTTTTTTCAATTTTAAACCAAGTTTATGAATGTTCATAATAGTTTAAACTTTTAAAATGCTTCTACGTGAAATTTGAAAAATGTTCTTATCTTATCATTTTGCCACCTGACCACCCAATCAACAACTTTTTAAGCGTTAATTCAAGTTCTGTAAAAAACAGAACCAGAATTGACTCAAATAGAGTTTAGCTCAAGAGGAAGAGGAAACTATAACAACAATTAGCTATATTCTTAATGAAATTATGTGTTAAATAAATGCTGAGAAATTTAAAAACAGGGGTTTCAGTTAGTTTTGAGATCCGGATTTAACTCAAAATTTTTTTTTTGTTTTTTTTTTTTATTGTAGCAAAATAAATGTTCTTATAATAATATTGCACAATTTACAGAGATTGGTTTATAAACTACCTTACTACAAGTTTTTAGACAAAAAAAAAATAATGCTTGGTATACAAAAGAAATTGAATAAATAGCTACAGTAAAAACCTTCATTAAATAGCAAAAAATAAGAAAAAAAAAAACGGGATGAAGAGGGGTTGGTGAAGTGACAAGTAAAATAACTTCTTTCAAGACTTTTACATTACTCGTAAATAATAATATACATATGCATATATATCTAAATAGATAATAAACAAGTAAATAAATGATTTATAGAAAAACAAATAAAACATTTAATCAACAAATATAAATGAATAAAAAAATAATTGTACAATTACATGAATCAATAAATAACCAAATAAATAAATAAATAAATAAATAATAAATAAATAAATAAATAAATAAATAAATAAATAAATAATAAATAAATAAATAATAAATAATAAATAATAAATAATAAATAATAAATAATAAATAATAAATAATAAATAATAAATAATAAATAATAAATAATAAATAATAAATAATAAATAATAAATAATAAATAATAAATAATAAATAATAAATAATAAATAATAAATAATAAATAATAAATAATAAATAATAAATAATAAATAATAAATAATAAATAATAAATAATAAATAATAAATAATAAATAATAAATAATAAATAATAAATAATAAATAATAAATAATAAATAATAAATAATAAATAATAAATAATAAATAATAAATAATAAATAATAAATAATAAATAATAAATAATAAATAATAAATAATAAATAATAAATAATAAATAATAAATAATAAATAATAAATAATAAATAATAAATAATAAATAATAAATAATAAATAATAAATAATAAATAATAAATAATAAATAATAAATAATAAATAATAAATAATAAATAATAAATAATAAATAATAAATAATAAATAATAAATAATAAATAATAAATAATAAATAATAAATAATAAATAATAAATAATAAATAATAAATAATAAATAATAAATAATAAATAATAAATAATAAATAATAAATAATAAATAATAAATAATAAATAATAAATAATAAATAATAAATAATAAATAATAAATAATAAATAATAAATAATAAATAATAAATAATAAATAATAAATAATAAATAATAAATAATAAATAATAAATAATAAAAAATAATAATAATAAATAATAAATAATAAATAATAAATAATAAATAATAAATAATAAATAATAAATAATAAATAATAAATAATAAATAATAAATAATAAATAATAAATAATAAATAATAAATAATAAATAATAAATAATAAATAATAAATAATAAATAATAAATAATAAATAATAAATAATAAATAATAAATAATAAATAATAAATAATAAATAATAAATAATAAATAATAAATAATAAATAATAAATAATAAATAATAAATAATAAATAATAAATAATAAATAATAAATAATAAATAATAAATAATAAATAATAAATAATAAATAATAAATAATAAATAATAAATAATAAATAATAAATAATAAATAATAAATAATAAATAATAAATAATAAATAATAAATAATAAATAATAAATAATAAATAATAAATAATAAATAATAAATAATAAATAATAAATAATAAATAATAAATAATAAATAATAAATAATAAATAATAAATAATAAATAATAAATAATAAATAATAAATAATAAATAATAAATAATAAATAATAAATAATAAATAATAAATAATAAATAATAAATAATAAATAATAAATAATAAATAATAAATAATAAATAATAAATAATAAATAATAAATAATAAATAATAAATAATAAATAATAAATAATAAATAATAAATAATAAATAATAAATAATAAATAATAAATAATAAATAATAAATAATAAATAATAAATAATAAATAATAAATAATAAATAATAAATAATAAATAATAAATAATAAATAATAAATAATAAATAATAAATAATAAATAATAAATAATAAATAATAAATAATAAATAATAAATAATAAATAATAAATAATAAATAATAAATAATAAATAATAAATAATAAATAATAAATAATAAATAATAAATAATAAATAATAAATAATAAATAATAAATAATAAATAATAAATAATAAATAATAAATAATAAATAATAAATAATAAATAATAAATAATAAATAATAAATAATAAATAATAAATAATAAATAATAAATAAAAAATAATAAATAATAAATAATAAATAATAAATAATAAATAATAAATAATAAATAATAAATAATAAATAATAAATAATAAATAATAAATAATAAATAATAAATAATAAATAATAAATAATAAATAATAAATAGTAAATAATAAATAATAAATAATAAATAATAAATAATAAATAATAAATAATAAATAATAAATAATAAATAATAAATAATAAATAATAAATAATAAATAATAAATAATAAATAATAAATAATAAATAATAAATAATAAATAATAAATAATAAATAATAAATAATAAATAATAAATAATAAATAATAAATAATAAATAATAAATAATAAATAATAAATAATAAATAATAAATAATAAATAATAAATAATAAATAGTAAATCATAAATAACAAATTAAAAATAATAAATTAATAAATTAGTTAATAAATAAATAAATAAATTAGTAAGTTAGTCTTGAAATTAGGACGTTATCAGATGAGGTACAAAAATTGTTGTACCTCTCTTTCAATTTTAATAATCTTAAAGATACTAATTCAATACTGGTAATTGAGTGCAAGTCGTTGGTCGAAAATCGCCAAGGTAAATTCAACATCATTTTCAGAAGCTTATTTTGAGCTATTTGCAGCTTACGAATATGGCTATTTGCACATTTACCCCAGACTGGAGACCCAAAAAACATAATTGATTAGAAAATGGCTTTGAATAAGAGAAGTTTGTTATCATTGATTAGCTTTGATTTCCTGTTAATAAAAGGGTAGAGTATCTTAATGGTAATATTAATTTTCTTAATTGTTTCTTGGACGTGAAGACCATTATGTTAATTTTTTGTCTAAATGAACTCCAAGATATTTGACACTATTAGCCCATTCCGTCGTTAAACAGTTGACTTGAAGAGTGTAACTTGGAAAGAAACAGGTTTTTCTTTTTCTGAGCAATAGATACTTGTGTCATCAGCAAAGATAGCTGTTTCACAATTACGTAAACGAGGAAAATCGGACGTGAACACATTGTACAATACTGGACCTAGTACAGATCCTTGAGGAACACCAGCAATGCAACAAAAAACATCTGACAGGTTGTTATTGACTGATACAACGATTTTTCTTGAGGACAAAAAAGACTGTACAATTTTAATAAGGAACATAGGAAAGTTAAACGAAAGCAGTTTGTGCAGGAGTCCGTTGTGCCAGACGGAATCAAATGCTTTTTCTATGTCTAGCAGGACCATACCGGTGCTATTACCAGCAACAAAATTCCTCTTTATATGAGCGGTTATACGATCCACTTGATGAACCGTACTATGAAATGCTCTAAATCCAAACTGTTCCGGAGGAAAAATATTGTTAGCAGTTATATGCGTTTTTAATAATTTTCTCTAAGCATTTGCTCAGAGAACTAAGCATGCTTATAGGTCTATAATGGAAGGAGAGGTAGCGTTTTTACCAGGCTTCAAAATAGGTATTACTTTCGCAACTTTCCATTTAGCTGGGAAATAACTGATTTTTAGGCAGCAGTTAAAGAGTTGTTGCAAAAACTTAATGCCAGATTTTGGAAGGTTTTTTAAGTATAAGTTTTTAATATTATCGAATAATACAGATTTCCGCGTTTTAAAAATTTTGAAAAACTAATCCAGCTAAATTGGTCAGTTAATTCTGAGTGAATTTGGGATCTCAAACTGAGTTAAAACCGTATTTCCATCAGCGTTAACTCGAGGATCATTTAACCCTGGAACAGCGCGCACTAAAAAAACAGGGCTTTAGTCTTAAATTTGCTGCCGCAATATAGCTGCAATAGATAAGAAAACAAAATACGAAACAAGAACAAGCACCAGATTTTTAAGTTTTGAATTAGTTTGATTTTCCTTTTCTTCTTCTGCTAACAAAATCGGAGATAAAAAATAACCCATACCTAAATGCAACAATTTTTTCACAGTGCTTTTTTGATTGTGCATTGTGTGTGAATGTCAATGTAACGGTAAAAGAACTAAAGTCGGAAAAACTAAGTCAATGGAAAATTGTTTATCAACTTTTTCTTAAATTCTTTCCTCATCATCAAATAATCCAATTTACTGCCCACTGATATACCAAGGAAGCGAGTGAGAAACAAAATCGTGGCAATCTTCTGTTAATTGTAAATATTTGAAAAGTTATTACTGTAATTGTGCGGAGGGAGGGGTAGAGTCTGAATTTATCGGCTCACAGATATTTGAATCTGACAGGATGTATCTTTTATTTGCAGATGAAAACTTTATTGCTATTGTCCTTTTGTAATTCAAGAGTTGTCGTCGTTAGTTGGTTGGTATATAGTATAAGGTTGGCTTTATAATAATATCTTATTCCTCTCACCCCACCAGAAAGATTATTTATTTAATGAAGAAGATAAAACGTTTTCTCGGTCTGTCATATCTGGCTTTTGTTAATGGTGACTCATTAAAAATGTTTAAGGGTTATGCTTTGTGGAAATGTTTTGTGAGTGGTGGATGCCTAGCATGATGACGCGTTGACAATGCTGATCTGTGATGATTTTTAATGTAAAACTTGAAACTGTGTGAAAGTGCGGAATATGCTGAATATTTAATACCAAAATGAGATGAGAGTTTTGATTGCGATAAACGGAAGGACGCAAAGTAAGAGTGATTTTTTTATACTATAATTATGTTTTTATGATGACACTAAATATTTTGAATACTTGAGAATATATTGTTGTCTTTCTTTATAAAGAAAAGAGATTGTTGATGAAAACCAGGACTTGGTGAGGTATCCCGGCAGATGTGAATAAATGAAGTCTAAATAACAAGGGCATAACATTTTAACCAGCCTCTCTAGAAATTCACTTTACCATCAAAAAGGAAAAAAACTTAAAGTTTTCTGGAAGGTAAAGGTGAGAAAACTATTGATTTTAAGTCATATTGGTTGATAAATAAGAATTTTCGAAAAACAAGCATTCCCACCTAAAGGTGGTAATTGAAAAAGCTTTAGCAACTTTTTACAACATCTGCTATCTGCCACTGAAAATCAATCAAAAAGAAGTTTATGGATTAAGCTGATGACGTTGCAATTCTGACAAAAGATAAGTTCCTGAAACAGAGATGAACCATAACATACTTGGATTATCAGTTTACCCATAAGGGCACAAGCATAACCACACAACAAGATCCTGTTTTTTATCGGGTTCAATTGTCGTGATTTAAAATTGTATTTAAACTCTAACCGCCATGCATTGAATGAATGAATGCAAAGAATTTAATTTTCAATGTTTATATTCTTCTCTCTGTTATGTCAAGTACGGCGTTGCCAAATAAACAGGAACATGTTAGTTTGATTTCGTTTTTCATAGACTGTTCGGATTGGTTACCCATAAATTCTTGTAGTATTCTACAAAATTATTTTCTTTGTTATTTTTTTAATAATTCAGAAGAAAATTCAGTAAACAGTTATTATAGCATTTTATTTATGTCTTCTGGAGTGAATAAGTAGAGCTTTCAAGTCCCAGATTCTCAAAATCTAATTAAGGATGGCTGCGGTGAACTTTCTAGATTGGAAAATCTGGAAATTGGACTTTTTGTTCCTAGAAAAATTGCTATTTAATTGCCTTGCTGTAACAAATAGAACTAAATATTTGACATAAGTCAAAAAATAGGCTGTTTTTTATCATTCAAATAATAAAGTGTCAAAATCTATTAAAGGATGGCTTGGATATGTGATTGGATTAGAAATCGTCTACAAAAGTTGTAGATTGTTACTATTTATTTATTTTTTGATAAAATTCTTTTCAATGTCAAATCTTGCTTTTCACAAATGAAATATTTTTTTTTAAATTGATGTCGATTTCGTTAGAACGATGGTTAAAAAAATAGATTCTAAATGTTTACATTTTATATTTCAAAACAAGCGAAAACGCAATTCAATTTGAGAGAAAAATTTGAGAGCCAATCTAAAGTTCTCGTTGTTATTTAAACAACAAGGCGAGGAACACCGCCTTCGGTCCTATAAATTATATAATAAACTTGGTGCTTCTGATCTCTATATTAAAGAATCTGCAAAAAAAAAAAACGTTCTCAGAATAAACATTTTCATAAGAAGTTTGTATTCTCAGGACAGCTCGGTTTTTTATTCAAAATTGTTTTTGAAACATATTTTTTTTGTAAATGAGTATATTAATAACATAGCAGCTGTGACGATGACAAGAACGACAAATATAAAAGGCACAAATTTGCTCTTGTGACAAATTACCTAAGAGGTTAATGAAAAATGTCACGACTGGTTCTCTCGAGGGTTCTCTTGGATGTTGTAATTTGTCACTCAATTATTTTACATGAAATAGTTTAATTTAATTTCAAAAATTAAAAAAATATACATAGCTTTATAACAAAAATTCTAAGTTAATTTCTAACAACCCAGAGTTTTCCGAAAAAATCGCGAAAAAATTTCATTAAGATATGTTGACTGTTGAGTGCTTAAAGAGAAACTCAAAATTAAAAAAAAACCGTTAGCATATACCTTTAAAACTATTTTCTAAGAATACCGGCTTTAGCCATCTAAAAGGGTTTTAGTACTACATTACTCATGTCAAATTTCTTCAAAATCTAGAGCAGAAATAATAATTGGGATATGGCAATATTTTGAGACCTAAAACTTCAACTTCAAAAACTCCCTTTTGTTAAATTTTTAGCGAATTCATCGTTCTTTTTGTTCCGTGAGACCAATAAGAAACTTGTTACAACTATAAAAACAAAAACAAAAAATTTAAATTTGCATTTTGGGAGTATTTTTGGCTTTGTCGTTTGCAAATTCTTAAACGACAAAATTTGGCGTTTTTAAAGACGTTTTTGATTTAAAAACGAGTATCGTAATACAAAAAAATTCTCTATTAAGACAAATGTCACTTATAAAATGTATTCAACAAAAAAAAAAACACCTAGTGTCGTTGAACGCCTTACGTAATGCAAAATCATTTTGTCGTGTTTTTATATGGCGTTGAACGCCTATCGCAATAAGGGTGATTATGGATACTTTTGCATCATTAGCGTTAGCTACTGAACTTCCAACATCGGATTTATTGCTCCGTAAATCATATGGTCGTACAAAGGAACTTATTTCACGCACTATGATGAAGAATATTTTGGGTCAAGTCATTTACCAATCAACCATAATCTTTGCTCTATTGTTTGTCGGAGATCCTATGCTCGATACTGAATCTGGACGTGGGAAAGAACTTGAAAATGGACCGACTTAACATTTTACTACTATTTTCAATACTTTTGTTATGATGACAGTATTTATGGTCAAAGAAATGTTTTCGAAGGCATCTTCACCAATCATATTTTTATACAATACGGATATTTTTAATTTTTATTTATATTTCACAGATTATATCATAATTCAATATGGTAAAATGGCTTTCTCAACAAAATACATCTCCTAGACCAATGGGTATGGTGTATATTTTTTGCTCTATAACCTATGTAAATCTGGGGACAGCTTATTACTTCAGTGCCGACAGAAAAACTACCAAAAATATTATCTTCGGGTCGTGATCAATCCAAAAAGACATAGAAGCTATGAATTTAGATGAAGATCGTTACGATTCAAGTGATTCCGGCAAAAAACTACGAGCGGGTCAAATTCTTTGGATTTGAGGTCTTACACGTTTACGGGAACAATTAATCCCGACCTTTATTCTTCCAGAGTAACAGGTGGTGAATTGCAGTAACATTTGAGTCCGGTACCATCACACAGCGAGAGTTCAACTTATCAAGCTATACGAGTGGTTAACGCATTTCGACGAGGACTCAATGCACGTAATGTAAACCAAACAAATAATGCATTATTGTTTCATCAATTATGTATGTTTATAAATTTAATACTAATGAGAGTTATGATTTTTTTCGGAAGCTGATGTAGTTCGCAGCGTGTCCAGAGTTTTAACATTGGTTTATTAAAATTGATTTTATTCTACTTCTCTTACATCTAACTTACATAATTATTGCACTAATATAACAATACTGTCGTAACTCAAAATTAAAAAAAATTTCAAATGAAAAATAAAAAAAAAATATATACCTAATAATATATTATTTTATCTCAAAATTTGTATTTTTTTCAGCGCTAACGAATAATTGATTATTCGATTTCTGTTCTAGACTTAAAAAATGTTAAGGTTTTATCGCTTTAATTAAAAAAAAAAATAAAGATATATGAAGTCACCCCATTTTTTTTTATTTTGAGTTACGGCAGTATTGTAATATTAGTGCGATATATGTACATTTATTTTCATAGTTTTTATATAATTATAAATTTGGGTTCAGATTCTGTATGAAAAAATGATAAAACAAACTGTTCAGCACATCGTTCGACATTTGCACAGACGAAAACGTTTTATCGTTTTTAATTGCGTTTATATGTAGATACTTATGTATACTAATTTATAGGTAAGTAAATTAAAAAAAAAAAATTGTATGATAGAGAAGAGGACAAAAGTAGGTCCGACAATTCTGTCTGATGTCTGTTTGATGTCTGTCTGGATGTATGGACACCTGCAGCCTAAACGGTTGGGGCGATTTTCTTCAAACTTGGTACAAACTATTCTTAGAAAAGTACCCCCCCCACTTTTTTTTTTTATTTTTGACCTAAGTATTAAAATAACCATACCTACGACATTAGCGTAGAAGATACTTAAATCCATTTTTCTCGAAAAAAAATCCTATCAATTTCGATAAAATTTTATATGAGTGATTTTTTGCCAATGGTGATGTACATACGTCATCTAAATTTTTTATTCAGAATCAGCTTATTAACGGTACCTGCCATATAACCGTTATTTGTTATTATTCCGACTATCTTTTGAGCGGCTGAACGGATTTTGACCAAGTTTAATTTGCTAAATTAAATGCTAAATTTCAATAATAGTGCAAAAAAAGTTTAAAAAATAAATTATTTTTGAAAAAGTTTTTTTTTTTTTTTTGAAAAACAGACGATTTGAATTTTTTTCGAAAAAAGTACGATCAATTTCGATAAAATTTTATATGAGTATTTTGTGCCAGTTGTTTTGTCCGTCATTTAAATTTTTTTTTCAGAATAAGCTCATTAACGCGGTATCTGCCATATAACCGTTTTTTTATTATTCCGACTATCTTTTGAGCAGCTGTAGTACTGATTTTAACCAAATTCAATTTACTTAAATTACTGCTAAACTTGGGAAAAATACTTCAATTTTGATTGAATTTCATGTAATTGAAATTTGAACGGCACTGTCTTTCATATATTTTTTTTCAAAGATTTTTTTAAATAAAAATATTTTAAAATATAAATGAATTTTTTTTTTTTAATAAAAAATAGCTGGTCAAATAAATTTTTCAGTCGTGAACACGGAAAGTAACATTCCCTAATAGCAAGTTTGTGCGACACAGTCGTGCCCTTTTTTTTTTGTGGAATAGGTTTAGGTAATGCCAAAACCACAAAAAACAAACCCAAAAGCGCCAAATAGTAAAAAAAAGTGCAGTGTTGTCAAAAAACCAGGATTTGTAACAATTAAAACTTTTTTCTCGAAATTGGTTGATGGTACGATGAAAAATGTTACAATTTTTACCTACCTTATATAAAATAAAAAAAAATTAATTTCGACCTCTTGATTTGCATATTTCTTGTAGATTTTAATTTGATTTTCTTTTTGCAATATAAATGAATTTTACTACAAAAGATAAAAATTAAAAAAAAAACATTTGTTGTCATCTACATTATGAGTGGGAACATTTCAACATTTTAATACTGATATTGTGATATGAAATTAATTAATTTTGTTACAAAGAAATAAATAATGCTCCCAGGTAAATTAAATCAAAACTATCTAGCTATTCCGAGAAAACTTGAATTACTTTTGGTTCTACACCTTTTAATTTCATTTATGCATCTATAAATCTATGCATCTATGCATGATATACAGATACACCCAGAAAAAAAGCTGTATAAAATTAACTTAAATCATGCATTATTTCTTGTTCTCTGTTGCACTGTTACTTATTTGTAAACTTGAAGAAGAAAAAGTAAATACATTTTAATTGAATTGAATTGAAAAATTGTAGAAAATGTTATGTAATAATATTGTTTATCTTAATACCGATTACCGGCACCCGATTCACGTTTCTTTTACGAATTTTGATGTTTTAAAATGCCTTTCATTTTTGAGTGAGATGAACTTAAAAGGTTGTTGTAGATAGATAGAATTTTGAAACCAAATTGCGCCACAATCTGCCTTAAGATAAGATTTTAGACCGTGTTTAGACTGGGAAATTTGAGTCTGGCGTGGTGAGTACTCTCCTGATTACACAGGTCCTCAATAGAGGACGCCTCACTTCAAGCGGGTGGAATTTCTGTGTAGTGAGACAGTTGTACGACGCAAATTTTTTGCATTTTATAAAAGAAAATATCATCCACAAATTATTATTAATGCTTCTGTTTGTTTCCTTTTCCAAGAATTTATATTCTATCACTCTGCATTTAGCTTAATTATGAAAATGCCGCGATGTTAACACATCGGCAGTCAAGCAGATAATGAACAAAATGGGAAAAAACTTGAATTTTTAATTGGAACAGTATTCACGCTTCCGATGTTTATAATTTGAATCTGCCTTACGAGAGTTCTAACCCCTCATCCCTCTCGTCTACGAACTCTCGTCAGTCCGGTCTCAAATTTCCCAGTCTAAACACGGTCATAAGCATGATTCTACGTATTGTTTAAGGCTGAGTGCAAGTACAATCTTATTTAACTGAAAAGAATTGGTTGACAAAAACTAAGTTTGATTTTCCGGAAGATCACCACTCCCAGTTAGTGGTGATCTTCCGGAAAATCAAAAAGAAAATAAGGAAGAAGCAGAAAATCAAATAATCTTCATTATATTATTAAGTTGAATTTTTTGGGTGGCTACCGGTTATTTTCTTCGTTATTTTAAGTTCTTCGCTAAATTCATAATAATTTTAATTCTTATCTTTCGCTGATGTAACATCCCAATTGTTATAAAGTTGCAAGAACCTCTATGGCATAGATTATTTTTTTCCGGTGATCCTGTTGATGCTTTTGAAAACGAGGTTAATTTGATAGCGCATGAAGCTTTTTCTAAATAATTAAATCACCATCAGTCGGGCAACATTTAATCAAAATCATTTATAGTTTTCGGTACGTATACTATCTTTGAAAAATAAGACGAAGTATATGATCTAGCTCTCATTAACAAATGTCGAATCACACCTCAGACTTAATCAGAAATAGATCACTTATATTTAGCACAGGAATTTTGTGCAAAAATTCTAAATACATAATAGGAACCAAATTTTGCAAGGTTGTAGAGCTCGTTGAGGAGAGAATTATGCAAAAGTGTTGACCAATCCCTACAATCAGGATTGCCAACGATAATTTTAGTAAAACAAAAATAAAAAATAACGGTATAGGTACATTATTGAAACCTTGAAACTATTCCAAATGGCACCGAAATATATTTTGTAATGTTAAGCTTACCTATAATTATCGTTTACATCACAATACCGATAAATTGGTAAAATGTTGGATCAAAGTTAAAAAAAGCGTAATTTTTTTTTAATTTTTTAGGCAACAGTTACAAAAATTGATTGAAAAAGTGCTATGCAATTTGATACACAAATTTATTCTCGGTCATTTGAGTTCTTTTGCAAGCTTGTGCTGTGAGCCGTTCAAGAAAAAAATAATTTGTATTAAAAACAAAACTTAAATAAAAATAATTTTGTCTTGTATTTATTTAACGGTACACTGCACAGACTTCAAAGTATTTAAAAAGATGTAGAAATGAACTAGACAAAGCTGAAAATAAGTCGTTTAACTAGAAAAAAATTATTTAAAATAATTTAAAATTTTTTTTTTTAATTTTTTATAGAACAATTAAAAGAATTGAAGAAAACATTATTTTATAATTCTGAATACAATTTAATTCTGCGCAACTTGGGCGTTTTCATAATCTTGTGTCTTTAAAGCCCTTCACTTCTTTTTAGTTTTACTAAAAACCATAAATATATGCTATTGTTAACATAAAAACGAAATTTTATATATAATTAACTTGTACATTTCACATACTTGAAAAGCATTATCAATTAAGTAGAAATACATTTTTTTTAGCAAAAACTAAAATTTTCTTTTATATTATAGCCGATAAACTATTTATAAAAAAAATTAAAAAAATAAATAAATAAAAATTAAATAAAAATAATTATTTATTTTTTGTGATTTGAATTTTTTTAAGCTTGTGCTATTTATGAAAAAATATTTTTTTTAACAAGCTTTTGAAATATGTATGTACCTACGTTTAAATAAATACTTTTTGTCTTAATTTTTTTTTATATGTAATTCTAAAAACAGGGTTTTCTTAAGAAATATTTTTTTATGATATACATTTTTTTTTTACTTAACCTAAGCTTATTCTTAAGTAAAATAACCTCTATTTGTTTTTTTTTTGTAAAAAAAAAATTGACTGTCAGTATTTTTCACATATATTTTTTTGTTGCTATGTTTGATATTAACTTTTAATATATTAAAAAAAAACAATTCTGAATAATTTGATGTATCAAACTTGGTTCTGGATAACTTATACCTACATATAAAAAATACCGAAAAATTACGAAAAATAAAAAAAACACTAATTATTTAGATGTTTGTATGAAGCGATGTTTTTGTTTCCTGGTCTTATTGGTGTATACCTAACTTCAAGCTGGTCAGAAAATTGTTTACCTGGTCACTGTTAGTTACCACATGCAACTTATCAGCACAGAAATTAAACACAGATTAACATATTAACATATCAAATTTGGCCCTGTGTTAAAAAATTTCATAATTTATTTAACTTTGATAAAATTCCTTTAGTTATCGTACTTTTTCCTTAGGTAGTATTACATACCAAAAATGTTCGTTATGATTATTTATGTGTTTTTTATATATATACTTATAGCATCTTAGACAAAACTTTTCTTTAAGTGTAGATGCTTATATGTATCTAAACTAAATTCTACCTTCTAGCGAATTATTTGCAAAACAATTTTTGAAAGTTTTCGCTTGCATTGCATTTCAAATAAGGATTCAGCTTTGCGGTAATTGATAAAAAGATACGCTCTTGTATCTATTTTCCTATATCTAGCATATTCAATACACATTTCTCTATATAATTCGTTCATTTTAATTTAAGATACATTCAGTTCAAGCGAAAACGACTTAATTGAAAAACTTAGAAATCTAATTTAAATTTTGGAGGATATACGACGAGTACGAAAGTCCTATATTGTATATGCATACCTACAATTAAAATTGTAAAACTGTTCACTATAAAGACAACGCAACTACTTTCGAATTGCAAATAAGTGTGAAGCTCTTCTTCGTTTTTGGTTTTTTTTTTTTGTTCGAAAAGAGGGAGAAGGATATCCATGTGTATGCCACTCGATACTGAAAATACGTTACAAATGCAATTTACAATTGAGCACACTAAATGCACTTAGGATAGGATATTTCAACTCCAAGAGTATAGGACAGGCATAAGCATATAGTAGAAGGACGAAGGGAACAACATCAGGATGAATTGGAAGACGAACATAAAGTAACGGAGAAGCCTTTGAGAGAAAGCTTAAATTTAGGAATAAAGAACAGTTTGAGATTCAATTTGGAACAACTCATAGAATTCCAAAGTTGTTGAAGTCGATTAAATGGTTTCATTTTGAAGAGATTATATATTTTCAGTTCTATAGAAAAAGAGCAATGAGTATTTATTTGGGTATAAAATGGTGAAGAAGCAATTTTGAATTTAGAGTTTGCGATAAAATGTGAAAGGAATTTGGTGACGCATAATTCATTTTAAATATTTATGATACGACTGTTAACTCTAAGTACAGTTTTTAAGTATAATATCATTCTTTATTTATTTATTTATTTATTTGTTACTCATCAAGCAGAGACGCAGCTCTTATAGACTACTTAAAAATAAATAACAAAATAACTTATAAGAAAGAAATAAAAAAAATTCCACCGTAATTAATTAATAACAACTTTTTTTAAAACAATCTCTACTAAAGTATAAATTAAAATCAATAACATTACATAAAGAATTAACTTGTCTTAAGCAACGCGTTAAGGGTTCATTGGTTCCATAATTAACCCTATGAAAAGGAACACAAAATAAACGATTACTTCGTAAACCACGACTTGGAACATGAAAACCAACAAACGAAAGTAAATGAGGGCATTTGATTTTATAATTAATTAAATCACTTATAAACATCACATCAAAATATTTACGGCGTGTTTCCAAGGATTGAATGCCCAATAGTAAACATATATAATAGTAAACATTCCATTGTAGGATCCGAATTGCAGATCTAATGAAACGTTTCTGAATTCTTTCTATTCTCATTGAATGGACATAGGATTCCAGATGGAAGAACAGTATTCTAATATTGACCGTACATAACAAAAATATAAAGATCTTAGAGTAAAAGGATCTGAGAAGTCTTTTGAATTCCTAGAAATAAATCCAAGCATTGAACAGGTTTTAGAGACGATGTAGTCAATGTGGTTGGAAAACGTGAATTTTAAATCAAAGATCACACCCGAATCTTTTTTCCGGTTACTTTGGATAGAGCAGGTCCATGTATGTATATCATAAGAAAATAATATTGGTGACATACCACGATAAAAAGACATACTATGACATTTAGAAATATTTAAATGAAGATCGTTATTAGTACACCAAACAGATAAGTTATTGAGATCGTTTTGCATGTTTATGCAATCTGAAATCAATTTTATACGTAGGAATAATTTAAGGTCGTCAGCATACATTAAACATAGACTGTTATTCAAAACTGTCGGAATATCGTTAATAAATAAGAGGAAGAGAAGCGGTCCTAAATGACTTCCTTGTGGAACCCCGGTAGTTACAACAACCGGGTTCGAAATAAAGTTGTTGGTTCTGACATATTGAATTCTACCGGTAAGATAGGATTCAAACCAATTTAATTCCAACCAATTAAATTCTGATCCATTTTGTAAGTTTTACTCTTAAACGCTGTCCCGAAATTTAAGTGAGATTTGAGTTTGGTGCTATTTATGAGGCTATGATATAATAATGACAAAATTGCAACGTGACAAATGACACAGATCGGCAGCTTAAATGAAAAGAGAAGTTTTTGCCCTATGAAATATGGTCTTGTCAGTTTTTTCTGTCAAAACACCAAAGGTAAATCCTAGATATCTATAGTTCGTCCAGAAAAGATTGTCACTCCAGGAAAGATAGGACGTTTGCATCTCAGTTTGGCTGCAGCGTATTGCATAAGTTTATCGCAAATAAAAGATCCTGCAGCGATGCCGTAATATGCATAATAAATCGTTTCAAGTTACATTGAACCCAAGGCCGTAACCAAGGGGGGGGGGGGGGGGGGTTCACACAGGTTCAACCCCCCCCCCCCCGAATTTTTTTAGAAATGCATCTGTAAATCAACCTTTTCCGCATAATTATGAAATTTGTGCTCAAATAATTAGTGATTATGTTCAAAACTTTCTGATTTTAGTTTTAAGCCTACGTAGTTAGGTACCAACAATTTTCGATGAATTTAGTAAGGTAGCTCTAACAGTTTTTAAATACAACCTCAAACAACACAGCCTCAGGATGCCAGGTTACTTTTGTTTCGATTGCACATGATGAATAACTAAACGCCTCAAGGAAATTTAGTATACCTAGATAGGTATGTGTATGCATCTACATGAAACAATATGTATAGTAAAAACCAGAGGGGAACTCCTACCTTTAAATTATATGCCATATAGAACCGACATAGATTCTACGTGTACTTTATGCAATCTTAGAGAGAGAGAAGACATTCAACATTTTATTGGAAGTTGCCCAGTTCTGAAAGAGATTCGAATTGCGGTCTGGAGAAAGTCTACTCTATCAGCCGAAGACGCCATACAAATTCTTAACGGAGAAAACTGGAACCACCTCTACACATACGTAAAAACAGCACTTAATTATCGACAACAAATAATAAACGAAGCTTTTTAAATAACCAAAATAATTTTATCTACTACAATGTGATTGATTAGTCAAAAACTAAGATCTTATCTTTTAATTTAAAAAAAAGTAACTCTCATTTTTCTGCTGACGGCAAAAGCCAATGCTCTATTGTGAAACCTGTACAAACTTTTTTTAACCTAAAGAATTTATTAATAAAATCACATACTACTACTAGTAAAAACGTATATTCTTATTTCCCTACCAAATAAACTAATGGTGCACTTGTGTGCATTAGTTTTCAACTTCGTTATTTCACTTTATATAGTTGCAATTGTAACTTGCAACATTTTAGTCGGTTCATTCCATGCGTTTCTATTCTCTTTCCAGCAATAGGCAAAAAGGAATGAGCAATTGTCTCAAGGCAACAGCACAGACAAAACGTGAGCACAACGGATCCTGAAACCTATTTTAGGATAAGTATAATATGATTCCTCTTTTAGATGACTTTTTAAGTCAGCTTAAAATAAGATTTGAAAATCATAAGTCCATACTATCCTCTTTGTGCATTTTAATTCCATCGATCCTTGGCAAATATGAACAAAATTACAACGAAGAAAACTTCAAATTTTATAAATCTTTTTTGGATTGGGACACTTTAGAAGCTGAGTTTACGTTATGGAAGACATAATGCCATAGACAAAAAGATACAGAGCGTTCAAAGAGTGCAATAACAGCTCTTGGGGAATGCAATAAGGATCTGTTTCCTAACAACCACAAGCTTCTCAAAATGTTTGCCACAGTACCGGTTTCGCCACGTGTACACCGGAAAGAACATTTTCGACAATGAAACGTCTAAAAACTTACCTTAGAAATTCTACCGGCGAAGAAAGACTAACATTATTGGCATTAATGTCAATTCATCGACAAATTGAGATTGACACTGAGGAAGTTTTAAACATATTTGCAGCACAGAAGGCCAGAAGATTAAATTTAATTTTATAAAAATGATATACTTACATGTTATTTAATACTTTTTTTATAATAAAATCTTAAAGAGTGATGATAAATGTACCTACATAATAAACACTAACTTAAAATTCTTTTAAAAAAATATTGGAAAAATCTTTTAGTTTTTCAAATTTGTTTGAGAGTTTTCTTGAAAAACTAAGTATGCAATTGTATTTTATTAGCAGTACTCTACCTAGGAAAAAATATTGAAAATCGTTAAAGCAGTTTTTTTTTAAACCGTTTTCTTTTCTAATTTTTGAAAAATATTTTGCAATTTTTTGAGTATTTCAATACATCGAAATCTGTAGTTCATCTAAAAAAAAATCTGAAAAAATTCGATATTCGCGTTTCCAACACATTCAAAAAATCTAAAAAGTTATGTATATGAATTTGATCATAAAAACCTTCCTAAATTTTAAATTTAATTGAAATCGGTTTTGTTGTTAGCGAGAAATTCTGATTTTAAAAAATCGGTTCTATGGGAGGTACTGTTTTATCAAAATCGTTAAGGCCATTTTTAGTAAAAATTAAGTTTTAACAAACTGTTATATGACATTTACCATTGTTTTAGAGCTAAAATTCCAATTTCAACATCGCCTAGTGCGAGACTACTAAATAAACACTCTGAACCAAGTTTGCAAATCAGCCTATCCATTTAGGATGCAGATCTGCAAACAGGCAGTCGGACGAACAGAATTTTCCAACACACTTCTCTCTACTTCCCTATCATCGCAATATCATGTTTATTTGTTATCCCAATTTTTTTTTTTGACGAATCCATAACTTGCCTTATACATAGAATAGCAACTCTTAGCGCCAGTCTTTTCATTTCTGGTTAAGTTTAATCATTGATTATTTCATCTGGTAACCATAGATTCTGTCTTTTCAACAAAACCTTAACCAGAGATTCTATGGTTACCATATATTACGTCAACCAGCTGATTTTCCGTGGTTAGTGTCATTATACCAGTCGGTTAACAGAGATTCGGTCTTTTTAGCAAAATTTTAACAGAGATTTCGTTAACTAGTCAATTTTGCTTGGTTAACCACAGAAATTCTATGGTTAGCGATTTTTTTCACATTTGTGTTGAATGATAAATAATATACTAGATAATAATTGATTATTAATACTAATCGTAAAGAATTAAATTAAAGAAAATGATGATCTACCATTTTAATAAATTCCACCCCTATATTTTATATATATACATATTTTGTTTTCCTTTTTCATAAATGAATCAATTCAGTTTATCCATGTGCATCGAAACGAGACAGGCTGTATGTTATCAGTTATTCACAAAATCTTTGACCTCTTTCTCTCGCATTCAAAAAAGGATAAACAAACTTAACCAGAGATTCCGTTTCACAACTGAACCGCACTGGAAAACTGAAACTATCTCTGGTTTGGTAACCAAAGTAGATAAAATGGTGAAAAGACGAACTGTGGTTAACCGAGTTTCAAAACAACTGGTTAAGAAAAGTCTATGGTGACCAAACTAGAGATTTAACCAGAGCTGAAAATATTGGCCCTAAGTCATACATTTACATTATCAACGAACAAAACAACAAAAATGATCCTGATTGGATGATCATTCCGCACTCGGAAGTGTGGCACTTAGGTTATAAGGGATGTACGATTTATATTTAAGCATTAAGTAAGGAATTACAAAAACAATGCCATGGTGGCTGTGTGTTTTGTTATAGATTTCAGGAGTTTTTTTTTTATGTTTGCTTTCCCCTGGAAAATAGAAAGGTCGCACTGATATAAAAAAAGGTCTCCCATGAGACATGTTCTGACAATCTTTTTTGGACGAACTATAGTATTACTAACGTAGGGTGTTTTTTTTTAGAGGTATAGAACTTTAAATTGCAATAAAACAACGATGGAATATTCGATAGACATGATTTTTTTTTTATTCGAAAGATAATCTAATGGCATTACATTTTAAATATGATTTCTGGCATATGACTGCCACGGCTGGCTCGGATGTAGTCCAATCTGGACGTCCAATTTTACATGACTTTTTCCAACATTTGTGGCCGTATATCGGAAATAACACGGCGAATGTTGTCTTCAAAATGGTCAAGCATTTGTGGCTTATCCGCATAGACTTTACATAACCCCACAGAAAATAGTCTAGCGGTGTTAAATCACTAGATCTTGGAGGCCAATTTACAGGTCAAAAACGTGAAATTAGGCGGTCACCAAACGTATTTTTCAATAAATCGATTGTGGCACGAGCTGTGTGACATGTTGCGCCGTCTTGTTGGAACCACAGCTCCTGGACATCATGATTGTTCAATTCAGGAATGAAAAAGTTAGTAATCATGGCTCTATACCGATCACCATTGACTGTAACGTTGTGGCCATCATCGTTTTTGAAGAAATACGGACCAATGATTTCACATTTTGGTGCCCATAAAGCGCACCAAACAGTCAGTTTTTCTGGATGTAACGGTGTTTCGGCATACACTTGAGCATTAGCTTCACTCCAAATGCGGCAGTTTTGTTTGTTGACGAAGCCATTCAACCAGAAGTGCGCTTCATTGCTAAACAAAATTTTCGTATGAAAATCGGGAACAACGGCCATCTCGTTTTGGGCCCATTCGACGAATCTACGCCTTGCATGATGATCGTGAGTCTATTCATGATGAATTGCCAAACCAAACTGAGAATAAATCACTTGACAGCTGTCAAATTGGTCGCCGTCTTGAAAAGTAATGCCAACTTAAAGTTCCATATATAGAAAAAAAACACCCGTTATATACAATTGAAATTGGGTTAAAAATCTATGGTGGTGACCGAAGTGGTCATTTAGAAATCTTTCCGTTTCAACGGAGCAACACTTGAAAGATTCATTTAACTGATGACTGTTCTACTGAGTCGATTGTAAACGAACTTCGTAATGTAAGATATTGCTATTTGGACATTGTTCTCAGCGTATTTCCTTTGTATTTGACACAGAAACCAGCTTGAATGGTCGTGTTGTATTTCGTTCATGATTTTTTTAAGTAAAAGCTTCATTGGAAAATCCAAATTTGTCACTTCTATCCATTAAGCTAACGTCAAACGTCAAATTGTGACACCTTCTATCGAGCAGGCGGATAGAATGATCTCTAAACCAAAAAGCGTAAAAAAAACAATACTTTTTATAAATTGAATAAAACAATCGCAATTTTCAGATAAACACCAAAATTTTAAAGTGTCCGAAAGATGTTGTGCATTTAATTAAAGTTTTTTGTTAATTCAATATTTAGAGAATGTGTGGATGGATTCTTATGAAATTTACTTTTGAGCTAAGACCAAACACTAGTTTTCCAAGTTTGCAGTTTTAGTTTTTTAAGTATTTGAAAAAAAAAAAAAAATTTAAAATATTAAAATTATTTATTTTTTGAGCTTCAAAAGTGCAACTTTGGTCTTGTTTTTCATGCAAATCTTTAATATCTGTCTAGAAATATAGTCTTCACGACCTAGCTTGACATTTTCTCTATCCAACAGCATATCCCAACTAACAATTTAACTTGTATTAGGTTCAACACAAGCTATTTCCAGACTTCTATAGAAATAGTAAAAGGCTTTATACAAGTTATTTTGGCGCACATTGCACAAGCTATAAAGCTCCTATAAGACTTTTGGTGGCAGGTTCTATATCAGGAAATAGCTTGCTTTGGATGTTATAAAACGGCTCTATACAACCCATTTAATGACAGCTTATACCTAATAGCTTGTCTTGGATGTTGTAAAAAGGGCTTACCCAAGCATTTTAATGACGCCTTTGCTAATAGCTTGCGTTGGATGTTGTAGAAAAGCCTTACCCAATTCATTTTATTAATGACAGCTTGCCTTAAATGTTTATATAATGCCTTATAAAGGCCATATTAAGAAATTAATAAAAAAATGTAGGTATTAGTACATTAAGCAATTTTTTTATTCTTGTATTTGTATTTTTAGATATTTCCTCCTTCGCAGTCAGGGCCCAAAAATATTTTGACTGTATTCTGTAAAGATTGAAATTATATTTTTAATAAAAAAGAAAAGTGTTTATTTACCTGGATTTTGAACTCAGAATCGATAACTTCCACGCACCACTCCAGCAATCTACCTCTGCGCCACATTGTTGTTCAGAAAAATATGATGCGAAGAAAATGATATGAAGAAAATGTTAACGGTGAAGGGAGAGAAATAATTATCTTTATTAGTTTTTTCATATTTTCATATTAATAAATTATTTTTATAAGCACTTCTTTTCGGTTTAAAGATTTTTGATACTTATCTTTCCTTTTTTTTTCTTTAGAACTGTAATGTTGTTATTAAGAGGTTATTTATAAGACTGACAATTGACATATAATCAGAATAATTAAATTTGTATTAAGCATTTATAGGCAAGCCTTTCACAAGTTATTTGCATTGACTTGTCGTGGTGAGCCTTATAGCAGCTATTTTCTTTAAAATTATTAGTAAACAACTTCGGAAGGCATAATACAAGCTATTTTGAACCTTTATTTACAAGCCTTGTATAGAGCTTGTCAAACTTCCTTTTAAATGCCTTATAGCTGTTTTTTTTTTTAATTTTAAAAGTTTTAAATGTGTGGCTTGCGAAATGTTGGCTTATAAGAGCTCTATACTAGCTATTGCTTGCCAAATTCTTAAGTTTGGACCTTATAAAAGCTAAATTGTTTGTTAGGATGAACCGTGTAAATCGTTGCAGTGATTGCTGAAACACCAGACGGATTAAGATTGGCCAATCATTAAAAAAGACTTAATTTCTGGTGAAAATGTTTATTTTAAGTTTAACATATACGGGTTCGATTTCCGGTAAATTTATTATTTAGAAACTTATTTTGGTGCTTGTCTATGATAGGCATATTTTGCTAAAACAGTAAAACTTATTTTTTTCACATAGCTATATAATTTTGTGTTTTATAAAAACAAACCAGAAGAACACGTTGCTGTGACCCAGTTATGCCCATAACTTTTATTTTCTTGTATGCCAGGTAATTTGGCAGTTCAATTTATCACCTTCCAATGGAATTTTCGAAATGAGATCGAAATGAGATCTAACCCAAGTAACATTTTAAGCTCGTTGTAAGTTCTAACAGCGCTTGAAAAGCTATTTTTCGTAGCTACATGTTTCACAATTAACTCTATATACGCTTCTCGAGCCACTGTACGACTTATTTGGAGTCAATTTCATGAGTTTGAGAGCACTATTTTGCTCCTTATCAACTCTAGAAAAGCAGTTTCATTGTCTGTATGCTTTAATGTCAGCTCTAGAAGTGCTTCTGAAGCCGGTGTCTTGCTTATTTAAAGCCATATGCATATTTGACAGTTGTTTACCTACTCCTTTTCATCATTCGTGGTATGTCGCGTCGTGAATATAAGTTTACTGTGTAATAAATATTTTGCGTTAGTATATGTATAAATAAATATAGATGAACTATCATCGTCTGTGAAAAAGAAGTTATTTGTGTTTGTGATAAAATTTACCATCTATTAAATCGATTTCAAATTACGAAATAAAGTGAATTAGATATTAATAAAATGGCAATACAGATTTTTCCAAAGTGATTTCTCAGTGCGGTTTTGATTTTTCCACAAATGTTTGTAAAGTAGTAAGCAAAACTACAACGCGCCTTCGAAATTTTTACTTTTCGGAAATAAAATAATATAAAAATAAATTCAAATTACGAAAAAAAGGCGAGAAATCACTTGAAAAAAAATGAATACATTCTAAATAAAAAAGTAGCAATGAAAACAGCTTTTTATTGTTTTGGATAAATAAAATAAATGTAAAAAGAAGAAAAAAATTTGTTGTTTTTATTGTTTCATCCAATTTTTTCGCCATTTCTCGATGAAGAAAATTAATAATTTTTGGAGCTCTTATATCACCAAAAGACTTGTCTTATGTTGCACTAGAGCTGTTTAATGACATCAATGACAGCTTAATAATAAAGCACAGGGTGTCACTAGTAGAAACTTGGTAATGAAAAATTAGAGCGTTTCCTTTTTTTTTGCATGTTCAAGTATTCATATTTGTGAATACTTTTGAAGAATATTAACTCCCGAGGAGTAACAAACGGGCAGGAACATAATGTAAAACACGTATATAAAAGACTTGATTCGTGCAGCGTGGCAAAGCTCTTTTCTACGCTATGAACAGAAAAACAAAATGTACCGCTCTTGTCTAAAGCACCCCAAATTTTGTTTTACTTTAATAGAAACCGGCTGAATAACACGAAACTGGTTTTAATGTGTTATAAACAGGAACAAAATGTTACATACAGTAAAACAAATGGCAGTTTTGCGTAAACACAGATTTCCAGGTTTTAATTAAACCATGACATTACGATGACAGAACATCCTATAAAAGAAGGTATCGTCATGCCGTCTGTCGTTATGCCTGTGCGGATAAGGGTATGTGCGTATGTGCGTGTTTGCATATGTCTGTGCACTGAAATGCACTCCCAATTTCGTGTATAGCACTTTTTGGTGATTAATTATAGCCCGTTTATACGGATAAATTCTATATAATGGTTTTAGTTTTTCCTTGAGTTTATTACTTAACACAAAATTGCTTTTAAAGTTTCTGGGTAAACAAACGTTTAATATTAAACGTTTGATTACCCAGAAACTTGATCTCTTGATGTTAAGGCCATTTTCTGATGTTTTCCTATTTGAACCAAATTTATTTATTCCAATTCATCGCAATCCTTTTTTTGTAAATTTAGCTCACATCTAATTGCTGGAATAGCTCTCAGTTTTACACACTAAGTATTTAATATTTGAGAAAGTAGTAATTTTGAAATGTTGTTATTGATCAAACGTTTGAAAAACTTTTTTTAAACTTTTTTATTTAAAAAAAAAAAAAATATTAGTTTCTTTTAAATTTGGTACAAACACCCTGTAAAAATGTACCCAAATATTCAATACTTATGAGAAGAAATTTATTAAAAACGAAAAACATACAACATGCTTTGTAGAACTCTTTAAAATGTTAAGAAGAGCAAAAAGACCGTAAGTAGCAATGGATTGTGTTATTATAAAACTCGAAACTCGAAAAAGAACTATAATTACATCACTATAGAGCTGCTGTGTTTTATACCAACTCTATAAAAGTACCTACAGAGAAAAGACACATACAATACATAGACAAACCATGCATTCAGCTGTCAGTTAACAGATTTAGTAGAGCTGTAAAAGAACTTTTTAGAAGCAAAATCGCCAAGAAAACATAAACAATGCAAATTTTATTGAAATTTCAACCAAAAACTATTTTATTTCTTATAAGCTTAGTTGTATTCTTCAGCTGGCTTTTAAAATTCTATAATAATGTAGCAATGACATAGTTCTTATTATGTTTCAAAACGATTTGAATAAATTTTCACTTTTATATCATGATTTTGTTTTGTGTTTCACAATAGCTCTAAAATCACAAAAAAAACACGAAGGCCTGTCATTTGGCCGGAAAGAAATAAACTAGAGCTGCAAAAGAACTTATAAAAAGCTATCCATTTAACCAATATTAAAATTAATATAAAAATGAACTAAGCGCTAAAAATAAGATTGCCAGAAGAACTCTATGTATATAAAACACAAACAAAAATTATGGACCTACAACTACATTTATATTAATGTAATTCTTTAAAAGTTGAATAGTAAAAATCGCGTGGTGCCGGTCAAACACAAACAAACAGTTCCATTGAGCCTCTTAAAGAACTCTATTTGCTATTTAGAAGCTTCTCTGCAGCACAAAGACGTTGATTGTGTAATGCTTTTATAGTGTCATTTCAAACGTTGTTTAGGAGCATAATTATAGAGCCAAATGCTTTATAAGATAATAGAGCTGCAAGTTGTTGTCAAACTTCAATATAGAGACGGTCTTTTAGAAGAAAACGCCAATAGCTGCAAAGGTTTTCGAAATAGAACAGAAGCCTTGAGATTAACTTTTTAAGAGCTGTTTAAAAACTTTTTAAGTACTTGCAGCTTTAACGATGTTACTTGGGAATATTGACCATATCGATCGACTAATACAAAAACCCAGTTTTTCCAGATGCAATATGAGAGGAACGAATTGTCTCATTTTTCAACGAGTCGAAAAAATATCGCCTAAGTTATAGAACATGGGTAGGGGACTGGAGTATTCCTGATCCGTATCGCAGGAAAACATGGCAGTTCTCAGATAGTCATCGTATGGGACTTTCTAACATGTTGCATTTAAATTCCCGCCCACCAAAATTTGTTTACCTTATGGTTATGACTATAAAAATCACTTATTGAATTTTGAAAACACTTTTACAAGTTAAATTCCTAGTTGAGTAGGAACGAATAAAAATATCATATCATCTACTATTCTGACTAGCTGCAGTAACAACGTTTCTACTTCGAGCTTCGTCCAAAGGATCATTTGAAATCCTTCAGTAGATATAGTGAAAATATTATACAACTGTTCTAGCACACAATTAATTAAATTTAAAACTGTTTATTTCGTTGTCAACTACTAAGAAAATCGCTTCAACTACTCAATATAAGGTTTACATTATTATAAATCTTTCATACAAATACGACATCCCTCACTTACAATATCTATCAAATCCAGAGGTTGAATTTGCATAAGCATCTCTTATAAACGAAACACTTTATCACTATAGATACTGAAACAAGAAATTATAATATAAATTCTTCATTTTCATTAAATATTTAAACTACCGTTTATATAAGCTCTAACTCACACACACATATATATAGTTATCTAAATAAAAACTACTTCCTTCCTTTTCTAGAAAATAACAAAATCCTTTTTAAGATGGCAAAGACCATGATTTTTCTGGAAAATAAAAGTTCTTTCTCATTCATCTTTTAGTATATATATACCTCTGAAGCTACAACAAACTTCTTCCACTTTAGAAGCTCCTGTGACATTATTTTTTTGAGTGAAATACTCATCTCATCATAGCGTCACATCCTTCCAATTTGTTTCAACTACTTGTCTGCTGTTTTGTCTTCGTGTTTCCTATTTTAATCTATTTAACTGTTTGCATAGTTGTCAATCCGTTAAACTTAACGCGCGCGGTAAAATAGAGGAAGATGATGAAAATCGGCGTAGCTTAAGCTAAAATACCTAGACCTACCTATATAAACCCACTCCCCCAGCACAAGTTCAACCATCAACCACCCAGCACTTGTACCACAATCTACCCCCAACCAAACTCAATCCTGATGGGATGCTATGCCAGAAGTGCTCGAGTTGTTGTTTTTCATTCAAAAGTGATTTATTTGTTGTTTCCAGGAATGAAGTTCATGTTCTTTATTATTTCGACTTTCGTCAGTTAAGCGGTGGCATAGAGCAGGGGCAAGCCATAAAAGATGGCTATAACCGAGATGGGATTAAATTATAAGGAATCCATGGCGCACAAACAACGGCACGAAGTCCTACATATATACAGATACAGTTGAGTTGATCCTGAAATATGATTGCGTGAACTGAAAATAGTCCTTTGGAATTGCGGATGTTGACAAAAGGAACAAGGGAAAGACCTTGGCAATGGTTTAATATCCTCCACCACCGTTTTACACTTTTCCCCTGGCACCATCAAATTATATGCTCTTCTGGGGTTAGTGGGTTTTTTGTCGACATGAAAAAACAATTTGGGAAATGAGTATCAATATCAAAAGTCATTGCCCGCCAGACTTACCGATTCCCGGGTATATTCAAATGGAGCTTAAGCAGCTGCAAAATAGATTGTTGTCACCACCTCCAGGAAAATGCTTATTTCTATCTTTCGAAACGATTCATGGATTATTGTTTTCTACAGGAATATGGACGGATAGTTTATGCAAAAAAAAAATAAATTCTTATGGGCAATCGATTCCAGAAAAAAAAAAAAAAAAAAAGAATAAGAAAATGGGTCTAAAATTGTTTTGAAGAAAATAAACAAACAACTTGATGGTAATAATATTTTTCAGCCCCTCAAAGGGCAAGTAAAAGGATAACTGATTGGATTATTTTTATCCTTTTTGTTTTCCTTTTACTCGTATTCGAGGCTATAAAAAATGTTTGCTGTTTGAAAACATTTTTAGAAATTGGGTCGCATACTGAAATAAAGTGTTAAAAAAGAATAAATTCGATTTGTTTTTTTTTCAAGGAGTTATGGCAGGTGCGTGTTTTATTTTGTTATCCTTTTGTTTACATATTTGTGTACAAATATCTTTACAATGATATAAAAAAAGAAGGGTGTTGGGTTAAATTTGGATACACCTAATTTGACAAAAGCATATAACACACGTCAATTGTGTCGCTTTTAATATTTTATTGTGGAGACATTTTTTCGGGTATTAAAAGGATATATTATATTTTTGGTATAGGAATGAAAATACGTACAAAAAAAATTTATTTAAATGGATACCTAATAAGGATTCAAAAATTTTATGTGCGTCTATTATTTTTTTATACTTTGATGAAGAAATTTCCCAAAAATGATAAATTATTAATTTGAAAAAAACACGAGCAATGGACCACTTGGTGTATATGGGGTGCTAGTTTTGAAAGAAAATTATACCTACGCGCATAGCGTTATTTTGGACACTGAAAAAAGGCCTTCCAAGTGTGAAAACATATATAGAAGCGGTATTTTGACTTGGACGAATCCAGAGGAGTATTGGGTATGCCTCAGATGTGGAAAAAGCGGCCCAAATTCTGCCTCGGAAATATCCAGTGGAAAAAACGGTCGATGAACGGACAGATGAGGAACGAAAGCGGTAGCGGTATTAATATGCTTTAGAGGAAATATTTCGAGGAACAAGCGGTAGTATGTTTGTGGGGGGGGGGGGGGAGGGGGGCTTTACTCGAAATGAGATCGGCATCAGCAAAAAGCGGTGGGTATTAAACCCTGGTCGGGTGAAAATGACAATTCGCGGTAGTTGTCTGGCTGACGTTAGCAGCAAAAAGCGGTGGAAAGCGTTACTGCCTCTTAAAACCAGAGGAAAAAGTGGTAAGCGGCTGCAAGCAAAAAGCGGTGGTCACTGCTTTCAGCTCAGTGCTAAAAGACTACACAAATGCTGGTTTCCTTTCAAGAAGGCAAACAAAAATATTTAATCTGTGCTCCACTTTGAAGACCGACTCAGATATTTGCTGTCTAAGTTTTACCTTCACCTTTAAACAACTTGACTGAATACGAAGAACGTAAACGAAACACATGCTTTATTTAATGATGATGACTTCCATCTCTACTGGTCATACTTTCTGAAATAATTCACTGTGAAGTGAGAGGCGTACGAAATTTTCTTACATTAATTCATATCATGGCTGGCTATATTGTCGGTATGGTTGCTGTGTCCGGTAATTTGAAATGGTATCCGTCCGTTAAAATTCAAATGTTTAATTTAAAATTTCCGTTAATAACGAATGTTGCATGTACTTCCTAAGGTAGAAATAAACATTAATTAAAAAAAAGTGTAACGCTTCGTTAAAAACCTCAACCTTAAACTTAAGATAATAGCACAATAACAAAACTTACCTTCGTTTGTCGAAAATTATTTAAAAAAAAAATTCAAAACGTGAGTTTTACATGTATGATGTCATAATCATACATCATCTTCATCATACATATGATAATTGTACGTACATTTATATTGTTCCTATGTTTGCTGGTCATGTATTAAGTGTAATCAGACATGTATGAAGTGTAATCAAACATGTTAAATTTTCTATGAAAAATGTATTATATCCAATCATACATGTATGGTGTCCAATAATACATCTTTGATGTCCAATCATACATGTATAATATCATATATGTATGATGTGCAATCATAAATGTATGATGTGTAATCATACATGTTTGATGTGTTCAATCATGATGTGTATGATGTGTAATCATACATGTATGATAACTTATCAACATAGATAATGTATTATCATAAATGTATGAAGTGTTATCATACATGTATGAAATGTTATAAAACATGTATGAAGTGTAATTATACTTGTATGAAGTGTTTGTATGAAGTGTTATCATATATCCATGAAGTGTTAGCGTACATGTATGGTGTGTTATTAATTATTAAGTATTCATATATGAAGTCGTGATCATACAGAGGTGCATGATCTACGATAATATGTATGGTCGAACACGTAACTATGCTTAATGAAGTATGATGATACTTGTATAATGTGTAATCATACATGAATGTATTGTATTGCACTCACTCGAATTTTATTTTTTCAATTTTTTTTTTATTTCATTGAGTCGAAATATCAACATCATTTTAATATTTTGCTAAGCAGACTTTCTTGTTAGAGTTAACCATATACAAAAAATTTCTTTTCTACTTTTTTATGTTGTGTATTTTTTTTTCGAAAAATTACAAAAAATACCTTAAAAGAATCACAAACAAAAATTTGTTTTTACCTTTATTCCAGACAAAAAATAAACATTTTAGTTATTTAAATGTCCCTTAATTTTAACCTTTCATAGCAACCTTTTCATATCAATCACCTTAAAGAAACTCACTCAACCCGAGTTATTTAAATATTCGTAATCTCCTGACAGTGACAAATCTAATCCAATTAATTCGCCTTTCGCCTGTCCAATTCATTTATCAGCAAATTTAACTGAAATATGTAAAAAGAAAAATTCAGATAAACAAAAAATGAACAAAAGAAAAAGGAAGAAAAAAAAAGCTACCAAAAAGGACGCACTGCAGCAACAAAATAAATTATCATAACCCAGATACACACAGAGCTCGTCCTGGTTTGACTCGATCCAGCATACTGCATTGGACACCTAAACCTAGACGTGTGACCCGCCATGACACTTCCTCTAATTTGGCCTGGCATCTATCTCTGACTGGTGTGGAGGGAAACCCTCTCCTGCTCTGACGGCTTCTCATTCTGTTCCTGAAATGAAAATGGAAAATTAGGACATAAATCAGCGAAAACGATTGCTCTCCGCTTGCGAATGCCGGTGTTCCATGACCGGGCCACCACACCGGTCCACGTCCTTCGTCATAGTGTTGGCCTCTGGCCACCCGATGATGGTTATGCCAGGTCTGTCCAGGTCTGTGTATATAGCGGAAGAAATTAAGCTATTTCCAAATAAATTTGTTAGCTATACCTCGATTATGATTAACGACATGCCATAAATAACTGTGTCGATACTTTTTCATGAGCCCCGATATGGTTCAGTGGAATACTCCTTCCACTCGAATGATGAAAGAACTTTTGTCCCAAAAGGGTCAGAGGTGACTTTGCTAAGTGGGTGTAAAATAGATATATAGCAACCGAAAATACCACAGGCTATAATTTCACTTTGATTTGACAGGGAAAAATCGTTCCGATGTCTTTGCTCTCATTTAATATTATTTTTGTTAGTACCTATCCTTATTATGGTGTTACCTTTTCCTTTAAATTTCGTTGTGTGTGAGCTATATGGAGGCAGTGTGCCAAAGTGTACAGACTATTGAAAGCAAAAAGTATTTTATTGCACTAAGTCAGTAAAATTAATGATTTATTTGATTCAGAATTGGAAAATTAATGATGACTTCGTTTGTAAAGTTGGTAAAACCTTCTGTTTAGTGTTTGTTTTTAAGTAATTTGGAACTATACTTATAAATTTAACAACCTTTGTCATCTTTTGTAATTTTGATTGGCTTCTACTTTGGAAATGTTGATCCTTTAAATCTATAAACAATGTTTTCAAACTGTATTTGACATTGGAGAAGTACACTTCTTTAAGTAATAAGAGTTTGGCAGGGAGTCCATTTCGGACTCCCTCTCTCATTTGATTTAGTTTCTAATAAAGTTTTCAACAAAATCGGGGTTGACTTCGGGATCCATGAATAATGTTTTGGCACCTTATTTTGCCAGAGAGTTTGTCTCTTTGTTGCCCTATGAATGCTGAATACTAACATGACTTGGTACGCAATACAGCAGTCTTCAATGTAGAAATCCTTAAACAGCAAGCTTCACTTTAGAGATTCTGAGACAGCTGGCATACGGTAATCGTGAATATGGTAAGCAACTTCCGTCAATAGTAGCAGAAAATTTACTTCTGATGTTAAACATTTTGGAAACAAAAAGGTGTGAATTGAAAGGAATGAACGAAATTAAGAAATTGGTTATTTGGTTACATTGACCCCCTGCCGGCCCAACTAACAATTTAACTTGTATTAGGTGCAACACAAGCTATTTTCAGACTTCTTTAGAAATAGTAAAAGGCTTTATACAAGTTATTTTGGCGCACATTGCGCAAGCTATATGGCTCCTATAAGACTTTTGGTGGCAGGTTCTATATCAATAAATAGCTTGCTTTGGATATTATAAAACGGCTCTATACAACCCATTTAATGACAGCTTATACCTAATAGCTTGTCTTGAATGTTGTAAAAAGGCCTTACCCAAGCATTTTAATGACGCCTTAGCTAATAGCTTGCGTTGGACGTTGTAGAAAAGCCTTAACCAATCCATTTTATTAATGACAGCTTGCCGTAAATGTTTATATAATGCCTTATAACGGCCATATTAAGATATTAAAAAAAAATGTAGGTATTAGTACATTAAGCAATTTTTTTATTTTTGTATTTGTATTTTTAGATATTTCCTCCTTCGCAGTCAGGGCCCAAAAATATTTTGACTGTATTCTGTAAAGATTAAAATTATATTTTTAATAAAAAAGAAAAGTGTTTATTTACCTGGATTTTGAACTGAGAATCGAGAACTTCCACGCACCACTTCAGCACTCTACCTCTACGCCGAATTGTTGTTCAGAAAAATATGATGCGAAGAAAATGATATGAAGAAAATGTTAACGGTGAAGGGAGAGAAATAATTATCTTTATTAGTTTTTTCATATTTTCATATTAATAAATTGTTTTTATAAGCACTTCTTTTCGGTTTAAAGATTTTTGATACTTACCTTTCCTTTTTTTTCTTTAGAACTGTAATGTTGTTACTAAGAGGTTATTTATAAGACTGACAAATGACATATAATCAGAATAATTAAATTTGTATTAAGCATTTATAGGCAAGCCTTTCACAAGTTATTTGCATTGACTTGTCGTGGTGAGCCTTATAGCAGCTATTTTCTTTAAAATTATCAGTAAACAACTTCGGTAGGCCTAATACAAGCTATTTTGAACCTTAATCTGCAAGCCTTGTATAGAGCTTGTCAAACTTCTTTTAAAGGCCTTATAGCTGCTTTTTTTTAATTCTCAAAGTTTGAAATGTGTGGCTTGCGAAAATTTGGCTTATAAGAGCTCTATACTAGCTATTGCTTGCCAAATTCTAAAGTTTGGACCTTATAAAAGCTAAATTGTTAGTTGGGATGGCAATTATCTTAAAAGGGTAATTACGTGCATTCAAGAGGACACAAGCGTCCACAGGTTTTCACAAAAACCTCCTCTGATTACCAACTTCGACTCTCACCTCCCCGTGGTGAACATTTGGTGGTAAGAACCTCAACTCTGTATCTGGGTAACCAGTCCCTTTGAAAGATTGTTTGGGGCAGTTATCGGGAGAGCTGGAAGGAGTGTTTCAACTATGACATTTCCCCTTTCATCAAGGTGGCAGCGAGAGGAATGCTCCAGATAGAATCAATGTTGGCGTCTACAGTTACATTTAGGTTTAACTACTTAGTGAACATCTTAAACGGTCTACTACAACATATTCGAAGTTCAGGTCTATTAGGAGCGGTTTATCCGACCATCTTTGGAGCTTTCAGGATGGGAGTTGGAATAACTTCCCTAAAACAGACAAAAAACTCAGTGTTGACGCCCCCAGCCAACGAAACAAGGATAACTAAATGTATAAAGGAAAACTTTGGTCAAAGTCGAACCTTTATGAAAAATTGTAACCCGTGGCTAGGTTGTATACAAAAAAGAAAATGAATAAAAATAAAAATAATAACAACAACTATTACTTGTTGTTAAGTTTTATTTTTAATTTTAGTGGAGTATCAAATGAATGAAATTCAAATAAAAAGGTTAAGTAGCCTTTACTCCGATGTGTTTCGCCTGAGTGTGAACGGTAGGCATCATCAGTTAGGCCGTCCACACTCTCCTAAGACACATATTTTATTTTGGTCGATGGAATGACCATATAAAACGCATTGCAAAGCAGCGTTGCGAATTATATATGTATAAAGGAAACACATCGGAGTAAAGGCTACTTAACCTTTTTATTTGAATTTCATTCATTTGATAATCCACTAAAATTAAAAATAAAACTTAACAACAAGTAATAGTTGTTGTTATTATTTTTATTTTTATTCATTTTCTTTTTTTTTTTTTTTTTTTTTTCAAGGATAAATAATTTCGGATCTCTACGTGGAATGAATTGTCTAGACCCCGTGCAGTCGATCAGTTATTGGAGACCCAAGATAGGCTTAGTGATGATGTTATAGCTATCCAGGCAATGCCATGGGATATTAGAGGGAATATACAAAGGATGACATCGTGTGTGTCCTCAATCACGGACCGAGCTAAAAGAAAAATGGTCTGTGCCTGTTTGGGTGTGGTTTTGTGATAAGGGGAAGACTGAGGCAATAAGTCTTAGGGCAACATTTAAGAACATTACTCTGATCTATATCCACGCTCCTACACAAAAAGATGGAGGATGTTCGTGCTCTCCACGAACGAAATGTGGCCGAAGTACGACGTCAAAATTATTTTGGGAGACTTCAATTCCAGATTAGAAAAGAAGGGCACCCTGTGTTCAACCGTTTTGACGTGTGTCGGTCGGTAGAGCACCCATTTCCCGCACCTTTATTAAAACACAGAGGAACTTGGCGGAGCAGTGATCAAAAAACTGTCAACCAAATTGATCACATCGTGTTAGACGCCAGATATGGTTCGAGTACCTTGAATGTCCTAGTAAAATATAGATTCGGAACTCTACTCGGTATTATTTTGAGTATATATGCGGATTTTCATGGCTCCCTAAACAATACTGCTCTTGATTGTACTGTGAGAAAATTTGATATCGCGAAGCTAAAATCTCAAGAACATTTTCTGACCACATTTCTACCAATCTCTAACAATCCCGACACCAGCAGCAAGTACAGAAGACCACTGGAGACTCTTTCAATATAAACCATCAGAAATAAAGCGCTTTTGATGAGCTGGTTTTTACTATAAGCGTCCAAAATTAAACTCCTGGTTTGATGGGGAATAATGATGAATATGTATCTATCACCGATTCGGGAGGATTCTCCCTTGACCTTTGGATGGCAGCTTTATAAAAATATTATTTTTTGCTTCCCTTCACAAATCCGACGAGTTCTGAATTACTGGTGCCTGATTCTGCACTATTCGAAGAGGCATTCTCATGTCGAGTTTCTTACTGCAATCCGATATCTGATGGTCTTTTATATGAAGTTCTTTCTCCATGCGTTTTGCATTTTCGTGTAATATTTTTTATACTTTTTGCTGTTTTTGTAAAGGTAATTTTATCGTTTGCACGATTAGCTGGAAAAGTAAGAAATCTCCGAACTCCGTAAACGTGTTAGGTCATAGTTATACTCTTTGATATGAGGCTGGTGTCAGTACACTCAGAAAAATATGAACGGGCAATTTGCCTATAAAGTATTGTTACGCAAAATATCTGCAAGAAAACAATAAAATTTGTTGTATTCTAAAATTTATTTTCAAAATCCCAATAAAAATTAGGTATTCGGTCTATATTATTTTCCCCATTTATAGGAATGGCAAAAAACCACGTTTTCCGATGCAGCTTTGGTATATCACCTATACAGGATTGTCAAAAACAAAATACATATTTGAACCTAACCTATATTTATTGGAAACTCAAATTCCTAACATATTAGATAGGTAAGTTTCCAATATAATATAGAGAAAATAAATATAATAATAGGATAAATACCAATACATGGTAATACTATAATACTACGGAGATAAACCTATAAAGTACAGAAGAATATCATATATCATATTGTTGAAATTCCAATAAAAAGTGTTAAAGTGCCAATATAGGATGTTGAAACCCCAATTTTTAATTGTTATATTACCAATAAAGTATGGTCAGGACACCAAATAAAATTGGGATTTTTTTCTATTGTGTATAGGAAATTTAACTATGCAGATAGGGTTTTTACCTTAAAAAATTGGGCAAAGTTCCAATATAGAAGTTGAAGACACAATTTTGTATTGTTACCTTTCCAAAAAAGTATGGTTATAGGACACTAAATAAAATTGGTATTTTTCCCCATTTTGTATAGGAAATTTAACTATGCAGATAAGCTTTTTACCCATACAATTCGGGCAAAATTTCAATATAAGAAGTTCATTATTCAATTTTTTATTGTTACTTTTCCAATAAAGTATGGTTAGGACACCAAATACAATTGGTATTTTTCTCTATTGTTTATAGGAAATTTAACTATGCAAATAGGGTTATTAACTATAAAATTTGGGAACAAATCCAATAAAGGAAGTTGATAATCCAATTTTAATTTGTTACTTTTTCAATAAAGTATGGTTAAGACACCAAATACAATTGGTATTTTTCTCTATTGTTTATAGGAAATTTAACTATGCAAATAGGGTTATTAACTATAAAATTTGGGAACAAATCCAATAAAGGAAGTTGATAATCCAATTTTAATTTGTTACTTTTTCAATAAAGTATGGTTAAGACACCAAATACAATTGGTATTTTTCTCTATTGTTTATAGGAAATTTAACTATGCAAATAGGGTTATTAACTATAAAATTTGGGAACAAATCCAATAAAGGAAGTTGATAATCCAATTTTAATTTGTAACTTTTCCAATAAAGTATGGTTAAGACACCAAATACAATTGGTATTTTTTTCTATTGTTTATAGGAAATTTAACTATGCATATAGGGTTATTAACTATAAAATTTGGGAACAAATCCAATAAAGGAAGTTTATAATCCAATTTTTAATTGTTACTTTTCCAATAAAGTATGGTTAATACACCAAATACAATTGCTATTTTTCTCTATTGTTTATAGGAAATTTAACTATGCAAATAGGGTTATTAACTATAAAATTTGGGAACAAATCCAATAAAGGAAGTTGATAATCCAATTTTGATTTGTTACTTTTCCAATAAAGTATGGTTAAGACACCAAATACAATTGGTATTTTTCTCTATTGTTTATAGGAAATTTAACTATGCAAATAGGGTTATTAACTATAAAATTTGGGAACAAATAAAATAAAGGAAGTTGATAATCCAATTTTAATTTGTTACTTTTACAATAAAGTATGGTTAATACACCAAATACAATTGGTATTTTTCTCTATTGTTTATAGGAAATTTAACTATGCATATAGGGTTATTAACTATAAAATTTGGGAACAAATCCAATGAAGGAAGTTGATAATCCAATTTTTAATTGTTACTTTTCCAATAAAGTATGGTTAATACACCAAATACAATTGGTATTTTTCTCTATTGTTTATAGGAAATTTAACTATGCATATATGGTTATTAACTATAAAATTTGGGAACAAATCCAATAAAGGAAGTTGATAATCCAATTTTTAATTGTTACTTTTCCAATAAAGTATGGTTAAGACACCAAATACAATTGGTATTTTTCTCTATTGTTTATAGGAAATTTAACTATGCAAATAGGGTTATTAACTATAAAATTTGGGAACAAATCCAACAAAGGAAGTTGATAATCCAATTTTAATTTGTTACTTTTTCAATAAAGTATGGTTAAGACACCAAATACAATTGGTATTTTTCTCTATTGTTTATAGGATATTTAACTATGCAAATAGGGTTATTAACTATAAAATTTGGGAACAAATCCAATAAAGGAAGTTGATAATCCAATTTTAATTTGTAACTTTTCCAATAAAGTATGGTTAAGACACCAAATACAATTGGTATTTTTTTCTATTGTTTATAGGAAATTTAACTATGCATATAGGGTTATTAACTATAAAATTTGGGAACAAATCCAATAAAGGAAGTTTATAATCCAATTTTTAATTGTTACTTTTCCAATAAAGTATGGTTAATACACCAAATACAATTGGTATTTTTCTCTATTGTTTATAGGAAATTTAACTATGCAAATAGGGTTATTAACTATAAAATTTGGGAACAAATCCAATAAAGGAAGTTGATAATCCAATTTTAATTTGTTACTTTTCCAATAAAGTATGGTTAAGACACCAAATACAATTGGTATTTTTCTCTATTGTTTATAGGAAATTTAACTATGCAAATAGGGTTATTAACTATAAAATTTGGGAACAAATCCAATAAAGGAAGTTGATAATCCAATTTTAATTTGTTACTTTTCCAATAAAGTATGGTTAAGACACCAAATACAATTGGTATTTTTCTCTATTGTTTATAGGAAACTTAACTATGCAAATAGGGTTATTAACTATAAAATTTGGGAACAAATCCAATAAAGGAAGTTTATAATCCAATTTTTAATTGTTACTTTTCCAATAAAGTATGGTTAAGACACCAAATACAATTGGTATTTTTCTCTATTGTTTATAGGAAATTTAACTATGCAAATAGGGTTATTAACTATAAAATTTGGGAACAAATCCAATAAAGGAAGTTGATAATCCAATTTTAATTTGTTACTTTTCCAATAAAGTATGGTTAAGACACCAAATACAATTGGTATTTTTCTCTATTGTTTATAGGAAATTTAACTATGCAAATAGGGTTATTAACTATAAAATTTGGGAACAAATAAAATAAAGGAAGTTAATAATCCAATTTTAATTTGTTACTTTTCCAATAAAGTATGGTTAATACACCAAATACAATTGGTATTTTTCTCTATTGTTTATAGGAAATTTAACTATGCATACAGGGTTATTAACTATAAAATTTGGGAACAAATCCAATAAAGGAAGTTGATAATCCAATTTTTAATTGTTACTTTTCCAATAAAGTATGGTTAAGACACCAAATACAATTGGTATTTTTCTCTATTGTTTATAGGAAATTTAACTATGCAAATAGGGTTATTAACTATAAAATTTGGGAACAAATCCAATAAAGGAAGTTGATAATCCAATTTTTAATTGTTACTTTTCCAATAAAGTATGGTTAAGACACCAAATACAATTGGTATTTTTCTCTATTGTTTATAGGAAATTTAACTATGCATATAGGGTTATTAACTATAAAATTTGGGAACAAATCCAATAAAGGAAGTTGATAATCCAATTTTTAATTGTTACTTTTCCAATAAAGTATGGTTAAGACACCAAATACAATTGGTATTTTTCTCTATTGTTTATAGGAAATTTAACTATGCAAATAGGGTTATTAACTATAAAATTTGGGAACAAATCCAATAAAGGAAGTTGATAATCCAATTTTTAATTGTTACTTTTCCAATAAAGTATGGTTAAGACACCAAATACAATTGGTATTTTTCTCTATTGTTTATACGAAATTTAACTATGCAAATAGGGTTATTAACTATAAAATTTGGGAACAAATCCAATAAAGGAAGTTGATAATCCAATTTTTAATTGTTACTTTTCCAATAAAGTATGGTTAAGACACCAAATACAATTGGTATTTTTCTCTATTGTTTATACGAAATTTAACTATGCAAATAGGGTTATTAACTATAAAATTTGGGAACAAATCCAATAAAGACAGTCGTAATAAGGGTGATTGTACGTAGTTCCAATTAAATTGAATTTTCCTAAACGTTTTTATTTACTTTTTTTTACAGGAAAATATTATTTTTAAATTGATTTACAAGATATCTCGAGTTTTACAAAATGAAATAACTTGGGCTATTTTTTTTTAAATTGTATTTCATAATAATAAGGCTTGCTATTTTTTTAATATCTTGACGTAGGTACCTACTTACTCATTTTTTAATAATCATGATAACAAAAGAAGCTATTACATGTTATAAAAGACCTGTCTTTAGCTATGATACAGAACTGTCATAAATACTTGCCAATTTCACAAAATATTTTAAACATCCACATTCAGGTTTCTGCTAGAGCTAACAAAATCTAGATAATTGAAAAACTTTACATGAAGTATTAGTACGTCAATGAATACTAGATTCGGAATGATAAATACAACAGTCGTACCTATGCGATGTTGTGAGATTCTCAATATAAATATGTAGATGTGAAGTGGGATATTATACGACCTTAGGCATGCCTACATACGACTATTATAATAAAATGGTTGATTGCCTGGCAATGGCTTCTTTGAGCCAATCTTGTTTTTGGGGTCGTAGCTTGTTGGGAAACATAATATTGACCTTGATTCCCAACACCCCTTGAAACAACGTAACGTGTCGTACGCCTGCCTCGACGTATTCGCTGCATGGCTCTAAAGAATCATTAGATCGTCAAAGAACTTGCACGCTGACCAAGCAACATGACGACCACTTGCTGTTCGCAACAACACACCAGATTTTATTATGAAACGGAGCGCGCACCATAGCGCGCATGAACGACTCAGCTTGGTCAATGGCGCACGAAATGCTTCTTGTTTCTGGACCATAGCCAATTCACGGATGTTTTAATGATTTCAGCCCGAGGTGAGGTGTGCATGAGACGCATCTCTTTCTCTACACCGGAGTAAATTATCTTCTGCGAGCTTAATTCTTCTTCAGCTTTTTTGAGCATGCCAACTTCAAACATCTAGCATTTTCTGGAAATATTCAAACTAATATTTGAAAGAAATAACACACAACATTGTTTTACCTACATTTGTTTTTTCTTTTATTCCTCACCATAAAATAAAAAAATATTTTATTTAAGCGCCAATTTACTACCATCTGCTAGATCTAGATTTTGCGCCGCAGATCAGACCAAGCACATTTTTATCATCTTACATGTCACAACTCAACTGTCAAAGAACAAGAAACGAGAGAACAGGGATGATTAAATTTGACTGACAATCTTTAAGCCTGTTTAGATTGGAAATTTGAGTCCATGAGTCTATTTGAGACTAACTCGTACTCTTCCATCCCCTTCCATTAAAAAAATTGAACCATGAATAGGAACCAAAAGTTTATAGGCAAAAAAGGATGGAGTCTGCTGAGTTGGTGTTCTATATATTTTTGTATTCTATGCTCCGGACCATAGAATACAGAATTGTAGTATGTGTGAAAGTAGGTGAAAGATCTCACTTCAAATCGAGATTTCGACATTTTGATCTAGACGCAAAATCTCTAGATCAAAAATAAATACTACTTTTTGTGACAAATGAAAAACTAAATAAGTAAAATTTGTGTGGGGTGAGTAATGTCATTTAAGCTATAATAAGCAATGGACTCATGACTCATTCCAATTCCAAATTCACGTCTTGCTTACATGTTCATTATCTGTTTGGTAGTGTTAACATCGCTGTATTTTTATAATTAAGCAACAAAATAGAGCGCACTTCTTGGAATAGAAAACAGAGGCATTAATAGCCGTATTTTATTATCCCCTCTGATCTGATCCGGATCGGATTTGGGTCGCGAAATACATGCATACAACGACAACACAAGATCCAGCTTTGTTTGTAGATCTTGCAAAACTCCAATCCATTCCGGATCAGAGGGGATAATAAAATACGGCTAATGTTTCACTTGGTGTTAATAATGCCGGTCTTACACTAGTGAGAAGTTGGCATTGCCTGTCATTATTATGACAAAATAATCAGCAAATTCATTCTTTTGTCACCATAATGACAGAAATAATTCCAAATTGTAAATCCCGCAAATGAAATGGTGAAAACAATTTTCAGAATATATTGTTATACACTTTCTTTAAAATTTAGAATATTTAACAAAAATATAATTGGTGGGCTTGGCTCCTAAAGCCTGTCTCTTTTCAAACATTAGTGAGTGGGATAGAGAAGTTCGAACGGAATTGTATGCCACAGAGCTCTGTTGAAGGCTCAAAGAATTCTTTTGGAGGCAGATTTAGCTTGATTGGGGGCCTCTACAGCTCTGTTGCGGCCCCAAGTTCATTAATGCCGGACTTACACGAGTGTTCTTTCATTATGTACCCATTTTTGTCATTATAATATTTTATGAAAAAAAAATAGGTACAAAATGACAGAAATAATGACATTTTGTCACTTGGGAAAATTCGGCATAAATGTCAACAGAACGTCACTCAACGTCAAAAATTATTTGTATGAAGTCGAGAGCCTCTTTTTTGGAATTCTTTTTTGAAAAACATTCGGTGAGCGCTAAAACACGTTGATTTAAAGCGACCTTTAATGCCTTGTCAAACAGAGCGCGGACCGACGTTCTTTGTAAAAATTTACAAACGAAATTTGCCCGTCGCTTTCATGCTTTCTCAATAAAGTATTGACCGGCCCTTCGGGCGTCGTCAGCCTGCGCTCTGTTTGACGAGGCCTTTACACGTTCAGTCATACGTCAGTCATCGTATACGTATAATCTGTCATCATGCAAAATCAAAAGAGCCATTACTCTCCTCATTTCCATATACAACGCACAAGAGCATTTCAGGAGCCAATGTCTAAAATCCCACTAACGGCAACTGATACAGTCATGCAATTGTCGCTTATTGCGATATAGCTTAGACGATTTCATACTTATAATTTTTGACGTTGCGTGAAGTTCTGTTGACATTAATTTCCGATTTACACGAGTGACAAAATGTCAACCTTCATTATGGATACATATTTTTGTCATAAAACACGATAATGTTAAAAAACAACAACGAAAAAGCTAAATAACAACAAAAAACTGCCGTCAACAAATGTTTCGCACTTGGGGATAATAAAATACGACTTTTATCTTTTTTGTGTTTTAGAACAAATTATATTCTTCCAACGTCTCAATTGTCATGGGCCCGCGAAATTGAGACACTGGTGTAAATTAAAACTGAAGAGCCCTACACACGATCAATATTTATTGTCAATTTTCATTGAACGCGTCATCGTTCAATGAATATTAATCTTTTGTATGCTCTTCAATGTCATTGTCAATTAACATAGAAGATATTGAAGAGAATCAAAATCGATTTGGTTTTCTTCAATGCTGTTGAAGTTATTGACAGTTTTTTGATCGTGTGGTGGTACTATCAATGTTTCTGTCACTTCTGACGTTTCCATTTGTGTAAACAAAAAATAACAATACAATTTAAAATTAGTGACTTCTCGCGAATTATTGAGCTATATGGGGAAATTTAATGGCTATGGAAAGTAAAATCATGTCCTCATATGAACATAATGAATAATAATACAAAAATGTGCGAGAAAAACGCCAAAAAGAGTCAAAGAAAATTCGGACCGAGGCTCACCCTTCGGCTGATTTTTTGTTTCATTGTTTGTTTTTTTTTACACTCATTGTTTTCAAAGAGAGTCTCGCCTCACGAGCCAACGTGTAATAATAGCCCACTAATAGCCCACTTATTGAGACAAAATTCTTTGACAATAAACATTGATCGTGTGTAGGGTCTTTAGACCTGTATTACATGCGCATGTTTCATTGATTTTCTTTTGAATTATCATTCCCCCATGCACGCGTTATTATACGAAGCATGACGGCCTTGCAACTCAAATGACTCAAATTTGACAGTTCTTTTTTATTTATGCACTCTTAAAGGAGAAACTTCAAAAAGATGCAAGCAAAATCCTACTCAGGTATGTTCGGATAGCTCTATTTCTATTTCACTTCAATCATGCAAGGCTAAACAAGCGCTGTATAATACCGGTCTAACAAACCAAATGAAAATCAATTTCTCACATTTCGGCTAACATCCCTGATGCCCTTTCGAATGAAAGAAGACCAGCCATTTTGAATATTTCAATTGCATCCTCATTCGTTGTTTAATTTCAGCTTGGTTTGGTTAGCATTGTCTTGGTAAAGCGTATTTTAAAAAAAAATTAATAAAACAAAGAAAATTACTTATATAATGTTCCTTAATTGTTGTTGTGGCGGGATTGATATAATTATTAAAATTAACAACGCGGAAAAGAATTTTATATAGATGATTTTAAAGAAGCTGGTAAGTGTAAAAATATCTAAAAAAATTGTTAGACGAGTATGTATGTACATACCAATGTACATATTTAATTTTTTTAATAATTTGTTCACCATTCTAGGAAATATTATCTTGATGTTTTGTATCAAGTTCCTTTTTTTGTTAAAAAAAAGTGATGGTTTTGTGCACAAAGTAGTTAATTCAATTCTAATCCAGAATCTTTTTATGTATTCGCACGCCATCAATTGTACGTACATACGTACATGTATATTCGGCGCAAAAGGATCATGGCGGCATTTATATCTATCTGCACTTTAGCAATCATAAAGTTTTTTTTGTGCACTAAATAATCGATTCATTTATAATCTAGAATCTTCTATATAAATATATATAGAAAACGAAGCACGGCATCAATAAGGAAATATTATCTTGATGTTTTGTATCAAGTTCCTTTTTTTATTAAAAAAAAAGTGATGGTTTTGTGCACAAAGTAATTAATTAAATTCTAGTCCAGAATCTAGAAATGAATCGATTATTTAGTGCACAAAAAAAAAACTATGATCGCTTAAGTGCAGTGGATATAAATAACGCCATCATCCTTCTGCGCCGAATATGCATGTACGTATGTACGTACAATTGATGGCGTGCGAATACATAGCACGCCATCAATTGTACGTACATACGCAGAAGGATGATGGCGTCATTTATATCCACTGCACTTAAGCGATCATAAAGTTTTTTTTTTTGTGCACTAAATAATCGATTCATTGTCCATAATCTTCTATATAAATATGTATAGAAAACGAAGCACGACATTAATAATCCGTACATACGTATATGTTTTTACCCTATTAATCAAACCGATGCCCACAATTTTAGCTTTCCATGCTTTCAACATTGACAAAGAGTCTACATTTTTTTTTGACGCATTTTCCAACGCACAAATTCAAGATGAATACTTGGTTGAATATGTGTTACACAAAACCAAAGTTACACCGGATTGGAAGTTGAAAATATCAAGAGTTGTGCATAAGAATGTCATTTTAGAAGGTAGATAGCAGTTTATATTCATAAAAAAAAATAAGTTTTCATACTGTCCAGTCATTTGGGGCAAAAAAGGATTTTACTTGGAAAGTTTCGAGGAGTTTTGGAAAATAGCCATTTTTATTGATTTTGAGGTGCTCTTTTTTCACTTTGCTACCTCGTATTTTTGCCGCGCCAGCCACCAACTTTAAAAAATGGCAGCCAAAACAGTTTTTTGGTTATATCACATTTCCTACTGATTTGAATTCAATTATTATTAGAAAGTTTCCTACATTGTCAGAATATTTTTTTCTGACATAAATAGTTTCAACACAAGAGCGCCACAACGTTTAGTCAAGAGCTTACAATCAGGGCTCATAGTATTACAACCAAACTAAAAAAAAAATATTTTGGTTAAATATAACCTAGATATAAATATTTTTCTAATTGAATTTTGTTTGCATAGAGATAAGTTACTATTTAACACATGAATACATAACTAACATTTTAGAAACATTGAAATTAAATAAAAAAAAAACTCAATATTGTTTGATACCGCTTATTTTTTGCTATTATGACTTCAACCCTTCTGGGCATACTCTATGCATTTTGAGCAATTTTTTAAAGGATTCAACCCTGTGCCGAGCGAAACAAGTCACAATCATAAGATTTTTAGGTTTGTGGCATTTGAGGTATGTCCAGAAGAATCGAAATTATAATATCTGCAAACATTTTTTTTTTATTTCAATGTACCTTTACAGGGTGATTGGTATAAGGTGCACCAAAAAGCTTGAGCGTGTAGGTGGGGTTAAGACAAGAAAAAAAATCGTATGGGAGGGGGGGTCTATTTCCCTCCGCTTAGGCGGGAGGGGCAATTTAAAAAAAAATTGACAAATCAGAAAAAAATATTTAAAAACAACGGTGAATGATACAAAGCCTTGTTATATCTTTTTGGAAAGCCAGAAAACTATTTTTTTATTTTATTTTTAAATTAAGTTGTTTAAGTGAACAGTTTTAAAAAAATTAATTTTCAAACTCAAAATTTTGAAAAAAAAACAAAAAAAAAAAACTTATAAACTAATTTTTTCCAAAATTTTATGTAATTAACTATTATTTTTATTTTCAAAATTCAATGCTCTTATTAATTTTTAGTCAAAAACAGAAAACCGGATGCCAAAATGTATCTTAGTTTTTGAGAAATTAAGAAAATACTAAAATAACTTTTTTAAAAAAAGGTGAAATCATCTTTTCTGGTGATTTCACCTTTTTTTGAAAAAGTTCTTTTAGTATTTTCTTAATTTCTCAAAACCTAAGATACATTTTGGCATACGATTTCCTGTTTTTGCCTAAAAATTAATAAGAGCATTGAATTTTGAAAATAAAAATAATAGTTAATAATAGTATAAAATTTTGAAAAAAATTTTGAAATTTAAAACCGTTACGGTAGCTCTTTGAATATTCATGGCAGCTCACCCTCGTCATTGTTGTCAGAGCCAAAATAATATAGTTAACTCCTTCGTACAATATATATCTACACTAATTCCTTTGTGGATCATTAGTTTTCTGTTTTTCGAAAAAACAAAAAAAATTTCTCTGAAGATGACAATTTGCAGGTACCATGATGGCTAAAATGCTACATGGTATCATACAGTCTAAACTACTCAACGGAGTGGAATGATCGATACCATTTCAGAATCAGCCATAGATCCACCTACTTTCTGTATCATTAGTTTTCTGTTTTTCGAAAAAACAAAAAAAATTTCTCTGAAGATGACAATTTGCAGGTACCATGATGGCTAAAATGCTACATGGTATCATACAGTCTTAACTACTCAACGGAGTGGAATGATCGATACCATTTCAGAATCAGCCATAGATTCACCTACTTTCTGCATCATTAGTTTTCTATTTTTCGAATAAACAAAAAAAATTTCTCTGAAGATGACAATGTGCAGGTACCATGATGGCTAAAATGCTACATGGTATCATACAGTCTTAACTACTCAACGGAGTGGAATGATCGATACCATTTCAGAATCAGCCATAGATTCACCTACTTTCTGCATCATTAGTTTTCTGTTTTTCGAAAAAACAAAAAAAAATTCTCTGAAGATGACAATTTGCAGGTACCATGATGGCTAAAACGCTACATGGTATCATACAGTCTAAACTACTCAACGGAGTGGAATGATCGATACCATTTCAGAATCAGCCATAGATCCACCTACTTTCTGTATCATTAGTTTTCTGTTTTTCGAAAAAACAAAAAAAATTTCTCTGAAGATGACAATTTGCAGGTACCATGATGGCTAAAATGCTACATGGTATCATACAGTCTTAACTACTCAACGGAGTGGAATGATCGATACCATTTCAGAATCAGCCATAGATTCACCTACTTTCTGCATCATTAGTTTTCTGTTTTTCGAAAAAACAAAAAAAATTTCTCTGAAGATGACAATTTGCAGGTACCATGATGGCTAAAATGCTACATGGTATCATACAGTCTTAACTACTCAACGGAGTGGAATGATCGATACCATTTTAGAATCAGCCATATTTCCACCTACTTTCTGCATCATTAGTTTTCTGTTTTTCGAAAAAACAAACAAAATTTCTCTGAAGATGACAATTTGCAGGTACCATGATGGCTAAAATGCTACATGGTATCATACAGTCTAAACTACTCAATGGAGTGGAATGATCGATACCATTTCAGAATCAGCCATAGATCCACCTACTTTCTGTATCATTAGTTTTCTGTTTTTCGAAAAAACAAAAAAAATTTCTCTGAAGATGACAATTTGCAGGTACCATGATGGCTAAAATGCTACATGGTATCATACAGTCTTAACTACTCAACGGAGTGGAATGATCGATACCATTTCAGAATCAGCCATAGATTCACCTACTTTCTGCATCATTAGTTTTCTGTTTTTCGAAAAAACAAAAAAAAATTCTCTGAAGATGACAATGTGCAGGTACCATGATGGCTAAAATGCTACATGGTATCATACAGTCTTAACTACTCAACGGAGTGGAATGATCGATACCATTTCAGAATCAGCCATAGATTCACCTACTTTCTGCATCATTAGTTTTCTGTTTTTCGAAAAAACAAAAAAAAATTCTCTGAAGATGACAATTTGCAGGTACCATGATGGCTAAAATGCTACATGGTATCATACAGTCTAAACTACTCAACGGAGTGGAATGATCGATACCATTTCAGAATCAGCCATAGATCCACCTACTTTCTGTATCATTAGTTTTCTGTTTTTCGAAAAAACAAAAAAAATTTCTCTGAAGATGACAATTTGCAGGTACCATGATGGCTAAAATGCTACATGGTATCATACAGTCTTAACTACTCAACGGAGTGGAATGATCGATACCATTTCAGAATCAGCCATAGATTCACCTACTTTCTGCATCATTAGTTTTCTGTTTTTCGAAAAAACAAAAAAAATTTCTCTGAAGATGACAATTTGCAGGTACCATGATGGCTAAAATGCTACATGGTATCATACAGTCTTAACTACTCAACGGAGTGGAATGATCGATACCATTTTAGAATCAGCCATATTTCCACCTACTTTCTGCATCATTAGTTTTCTGTTTTTCGAAAAAACAAAAAAAATTTCTCTGAAGATGACAATTTGCAGGTACCATGATGGCTAAAATGCTACATGGTATCATACAGTCTTAACTACTCAACGGAGTGGAATGATCGATACCATTTCAGAATCAGCCATAGATTCACCTACTTTCTGCATCATTAGTTTTCTGTTTTTCGAAAAAACAAAAAAAATTTCTCTGAAGATGACAATTTGCAGGTACCATGATGGCTAAAATGCTACATGGTATCATACAGTCTTAACTACTCAACGGAGTGGAATGATCGATACCATTTCAGAATCAGCCATAGATTCACCTACTTTCTGCATCATTAGTTTTCTGTTTTTCGAAAAAACAAAAAAAAATTCTCTGAAGATGACAATGTGCAGGTACCATGATGGCTAAAATGCTACATGGTATCATACAGTCTTAACTACTCAACGGAGTGGAATGATCGATACCATTTCAGAATCAGCCATAGATTCACCTACTTTCTGCATCATTAGTTTTCTGTTTTTCGAAAAAACAAAAAAAAATTCTCTGAAGATGACAATTTGCAGGTACCATGATGGCTAAAATGCTACATGGTATCATACAGTCTTAACTACTCAACGGAGTGGAATGATCGATACCATTTCAGAATCAGCCATAGATCCACCTACTTTCTGTATCATTAGTTTTCTGTTTTTCGAAAAAACAAAAAAAAATTCTCTGAAGATGACAATGTGCAGGTACCATGATGGCTAAAATGCTACATGGTATCATACAGTCTTAACTACTCAACGGAGTGGAATGATCGATACCATTTCAGAATCAGCCATAGATTCACCTACTTTCTGCATCATTAGTTTTCTGTTTTTCGAAAAAACAAAAAAAAATTCTCTGAAGATGACAATTTGCAGGTACCATGATGGCTAAAATGCTACATGGTATCATACAGTCTAAACTACTCAACGGAGTGGAATGATCGATACCATTTCAGAATCAGCCATAGATCCACCTACTTTCTGTATCATTAGTTTTCTGTTTTTCGAAAAAACAAAAAAAATTTCTCTGAAGATGACAATTTGCAGGTACCATGATGGCTAAAATGCTACATGGTATCATACAGTCTTAACTACTCAACGGAGTGGAATGATCGATACCATTTCAGAATCAGCCATAGATTCACCTACTTTCTGCATCATTAGTTTTCTGTTTTTCGAAAAAACAAAAAAAATTTCTCTGAAGATGACAATTTGCAGGTACCATGATGGCTAAAATGCTACATGGTATCATACAGTCTTAACTACTCAACGGAGTGGAATGATCGATACCATTTTAGAATCAGCCATATTTCCACCTACTTTCTGCATCATTAGTTTTCTGTTTTTCGAAAAAACAAAAAAAATTTCTCTGAAGATGACAATTTGCAGGTACCATGATGGCTAAAATGCTACATGGTATCATACAGTCTTAACTACTCAACGGAGTGGAATGATCGATACCATTTCAGAATCAGCCATAGATTCACCTACTTTCTGCATCATTAGTTTTCTGTTTTTCGAAAAAACAAAAAAAATTTCTCTGAAGATGACAATTTGCAGGTACCATGATGGCTAAAATGCTACATGGTATCATACAGTCTTAACTACTCAACGGAGTGGAATGATCGATACCATTTCAGAATCAGCCATAGATTCACCTACTTTCTGCATCATTAGTTTTCTGTTTTTCGAAAAAACAAAAAAAAATTCTCTGAAGATGACAATTTGCAGGTACCATGATGGCTAAAATGCTACATGGTATCATACAGTCTAAACTACTCAACGGAGTGGAATGATCGATACCATTTCAGAATCAGCCATAGATCCACCTACTTTCTGTATCATTAGTTTTCTGTTTTTCGAAAAAACAAAAAAAATTTCTCTGAAGATGACAATTTGCAGGTACCATGATGGCTAAAATGCTACATGGTATCATACAGTCTTAACTACTCAACGGAGTGGAATGATCGATACCATTTTAGAATCAGCCATATTTCCACCTACTTTCTGCATCATTAGTTTTCTGTTTTTCGAAAAAACAAAAAAAATTTCTCTGAAGATGACAATTTGCAGGTACCATGATGGCTAAAATGCTACATGGTATCATACAGTCTTAACTACTCAACGGAGTGGAATGATCGATACCATTTCAGAATCAGCCATAGATTCACCTACTTTCTGCATCATTAGTTTTCTGTTTTTCGAAAAAACAAAAAAAATTTCTCTGAAGATGACAATTTGCAGGTACCATGATGGCTAAAATGCTACATGGTATCATACAGTCTTAACTACTCAACGGAGTGGAATGATCGATACCATTTCAGAATCAGCCATAGATTCACCTACTTTCTGCATCATTAGTTTTCTGTTTTTCGAAAAAACAAAAAAAATTTCTCTGAAGATGACAATTTGCAGGTACCATGATGGCTAAAATGCTACATGGTATCATACAGTCTTAACTACTCAACGGAGTGGAATGATCGATACCATTTTAGAATCAGCCATATTTCCACCTACTTTCTGCATCATTAGTTTTCTGTTTTTCGAAAAAACAAAAAAAATTTCTCTGAAGATGACAATTTGCAGGTACCATGATGGCTAAAATGCTACATGGTATCATACAGTCTTAACTACTCAACGGAGTGGAATGATCGATACCATTTCAGAATCAGCCATAGATTCACCTACTTTCTGCATCATTAGTTTTCTGTTTTTCGAAAAAACAAAAAAAATTTCTCTGAAGATGACAATTTGCAGGTACCATGATGGCTAAAATGCTACATGGTATCATACAGTCTTAACTACTCAACGGAGTGGAATGATCGATACCATTTCAGAATCAGCCATAGATTCACCTACTTTCTGCATCATTAGTTTTCTGTTTTTCGAAAAAACAAAAAAAAATTCTCTGAAGATGACAATTTGCAGGTACCATGATGGCTAAAATGCTACATGGTATCATACAGTCTAAACTACTCAACGGAGTGGAATGATCGATACCATTTCAGAATCAGCCATAGATCCACCTACTTTCTGTATCATTAGTTTTCTGTTTTTCGAAAAAACAAAAAAAATTTCTCTGAAGATGACAATTTGCAGGTACCATGATGGCTAAAATGCTACATGGTATCATACAGTCTTAACTACTCAACGGAGTGGAATGATCGATACCATTTTAGAATCAGCCATATTTCCACCTACTTTCTGCATCATTAGTTTTCTGTTTTTCGAAAAAACAAAAAAAATTTCTCTGAAGATGACAATTTGCAGGTACCATGATGGCTAAAATGCTACATGGTATCATACAGTCTTAACTACTCAACGGAGTGGAATGATCGATACCATTTCAGAATCAGCCATAGATTCACCTACTTTCTGCATCATTAGTTTTCTGTTTTTCGAAAAAACAAAAAAAATTTCTCTGAAGATGACAATTTGCAGGTACCATGATGGCTAAAATGCTACATGGTATCATACAGTCTTAACTACTCAACGGAGTGGAATGATCGATACCATTTCAGAATCAGCCATAGATTCACCTACTTTCTGCATCATTAGTTTTCTGTTTTTCGAAAAAACAAAAAAAAATTCTCTGAAGATGACAATGTGCAGGTACCATGATGGCTAAAATGCTACATGGTATCATACAGTCTTAACTACTCAACGGAGTGGAATGATCGATACCATTTCAGAATCAGCCATAGATTCACCTACTTTCTGCATCATTAGTTTTCTGTTTTTCGAAAAAACAAAAAAAAATTCTCTGAAGATGACAATTTGCAGGTACCATGATGGCTAAAATGCTACATGGTATCATACAGTCTTAACTACTCAACGGAGTGGAATGATCGATACCATTTCAGAATCAGCCATAGATCCACCTACTTTCTGTATCATTAGTTTTCTGTTTTTCGAAAAAACAAAAAAAAATTCTCTGAAGATGACAATGTGCAGGTACCATGATGGCTAAAATGCTACATGGTATCATACAGTCTTAACTACTCAACGGAGTGGAATGATCGATACCATTTCAGAATCAGCCATAGATTCACCTACTTTCTGCATCATTAGTTTTCTGTTTTTCGAAAAAACAAAAAAAAATTCTCTGAAGATGACAATTTGCAGGTACCATGATGGCTAAAATGCTACATGGTATCATACAGTCTAAACTACTCAACGGAGTGGAATGATCGATACCATTTCAGAATCAGCCATAGATCCACCTACTTTCTGTATCATTAGTTTTCTGTTTTTCGAAAAAACAAAAAAAATTTCTCTGAAGATGACAATTTGCAGGTACCATGATGGCTAAAATGCTACATGGTATCATACAGTCTTAACTACTCAACGGAGTGGAATGATCGATACCATTTCAGAATCAGCCATAGATTCACCTACTTTCTGCATCATTAGTTTTCTGTTTTTCGAAAAAACAAAAAAAATTTCTCTGAAGATGACAATTTGCAGGTACCATGATGGCTAAAATGCTACATGGTATCATACAGTCTTAACTACTCAACGGAGTGGAATGATCGATACCATTTTAGAATCAGCCATATTTCCACCTACTTTCTGCATCATTAGTTTTCTGTTTTTCGAAAAAACAAAAAAAATTTCTCTGAAGATGACAATTTGCAGGTACCATGATGGCTAAAATGCTACATGGTATCATACAGTCTTAACTACTCAACGGAGTGGAATGATCGATACCATTTCAGAATCAGCCATAGATTCACCTACTTTCTGCATCATTAGTTTTCTGTTTTTCGAAAAAACAAAAAAAATTTCTCTGAAGATGACAATTTGCAGGTACCATGATGGCTAAAATGCTACATGGTATCATACAGTCTTAACTACTCAACGGAGTGGAATGATCGATACCATTTTAGAATCAGCCATATTTCCACCTACTTTCTGCATCATTAGTTTTCTGTTTTTCGAAAAAACAAACAAAATTTCTCTGAAGATGACAATTTGCAGGTACCATGATGGCTAAAATGCTACATGGTATCATACAGTCTAAACTACTCAACGGAGTGGAATGATCGATACCATTTCAGAATCAGCCATAGATCCACCTACTTTCTGTATCATTAGTTTTCTGTTTTTCGAAAAAACAAAAAAAATTTCTCTGAAGATGACAATTTGCAGGTACCATGATGGCTAAAATGCTACATGGTATCATACAGTCTTAACTACTCAACGGAGTGGAATGATCGATACCATTTCAGAATCAGCCATAGATTCACCTACTTTCTGCATCATTAGTTTTCTGTTTTTCGAAAAAACAAAAAAAAATTCTCTGAAGATGACAATGTGCAGGTACCATGATGGCTAAAATGCTACATGGTATCATACAGTCTTAACTACTCAACGGAGTGGAATGATCGATACCATTTCAGAATCAGCCATAGATTCACCTACTTTCTGCATCATTAGTTTTCTGTTTTTCGAAAAAACAAAAAAAATTTCTCTGAAGATGACAATTTGCAGGTACCATGATGGCTAAAATGCTACATGGTATCATACAGTCTTAACTACTCAACGGAGTGGAATGATCGATACCATTTTAGAATCAGCCATATTTCCACCTACTTTCTGCATCATTAGTTTTCTGTTTTTCGAAAAAACAAACAAAATTTCTCTGAAGATGACAATTTGCAGGTACCATGATGGCTAAAATGCTACATGGTATCATACAGTCTTAACTACTCAACGGAGTGGAATGATCGATACCATTTCAAAATCAGCCATAGATCCACCTACTTTCTGCATCATTAGTTTTCTGTTTTTCGAAAAAACAAAAAAAATTTCTCTGAAGATGACAATTTGCAGGTACCATGATGGCTAAAATGCTACATGGTATCATACAGTCTTAACTACTCAACGGAGTGGAATGATCGATACCATTTCAGAATCAGCCATAGAGCCACCTAGTTTCTGCATCATTAGTTTTCTATTTTTCGAAAAAACAAAAAAAATTTCTCTGAAGATGACAATGTGCAGGTACCATGATGGCTAAAATGCTACATGGTATCATACAGTCTAAACTACTCAACGGAGTGGAATGATCGATACCATTTCAGAATCAGCCATAGATCCACCTACTTTCTGTATCATTAGTTTTCTGTTTTTCGAAAAAACAAAAAAAATTTCTCTGAAGATGACAATTTGCAGGTACCATGATGGCTAAAATGCTACATGGTATCATACAGTCTTAACTACTCAACGGAGTGGAATGATCGATACCATTTCAGAATCAGCCATAGATTCACCTACTTTCTGCATCATTAGTTTTCTGTTTTTCGAAAAAACAAAAAAAATTTCTCTGAAGATGACAATTTGCAGGTACCATGATGGCTAAAATGCTACATGGTATCATACAGTCTTAACTACTCAACGGAGTGGAATGATCGATACCATTTCAGAATCAGCCATAGAGCCACCTAGTTTCTGCATCATTTTTTTCTGGACATTTTATTCGAAAATTTACTTTGGGCTAGAAATAGTAAAATTTCATTAAGCAAACACATGTAAATGAAATTGGAAAATCGATTTTCTTTAAAACTGCTCATCCCACAGGAATGGTTTGCACATATTTGTACTCTTGTTTGAGTCAATTTTTGATTTTTAATTTACTTCAAAAATGCGTACTTTTATTTTAATTTTAAGCATCATTTTGGAAAATGACATACCATAAGTAATTGTCTTTACAGTTTTATTATATCCTTTCTTTTCCATCCAACAACAATTATTATAAAGAAATTAAATGTTTTTTGTTGGTGTTAGCAGTCATAATCTAAAAAGGACCCACAGGAAAAATGGAGTTAGTCGAGGAAAAACTAAAGGCATGGAAGTTGGAACATTTAATCGAGTTATTTAAAAGTAAGTATTTTTTTGTTTTATGCTTTGCAAATAGAAGAAAACATAATATGGTCGTCGTTCTATGAAAACGCCCTGAGTCCATTTATTTTTTCGAAATATTTTTAACAAAGCTGTTAATCAATTTAAAAAAATTGTGTAGATAGGGGTTTAAACAGGTTTTGAAGTTTAAGGTGAAGTATCGGTATTTTTAAAAACGGAATTTTGTCCGAACTTTTTCTTTTATTTCACATTGCAAGACCAAGGTCTATAACGCAACGTGACAAAACTTCTACATTTACAAACATACAAATATATTCTATAATCAAATAGTATTATTTCCAGCTTTTTAAGTTTTCAAAGAACATACATAGATTTCGTTATTTTATTAAACTGGGCATACTAACATATCTTATTTATGAGAAAATGGATTTTTCATAAAATGACGACGATAAATGAAATTTCGAAGTCAAAGTTTTGAAAAAAAAAGTATTTGCTTGTTCTTCAAATTGAATTTTTTCGTTAAGTGCAACTTTTTTTTTGCAATATTCAACGTTCTTATTGATTTTTAGTCCAATCCAAAAATACTGGTGCCTTTTACGAGAAAAACAAACTCATATGGCAGGTTATTATTATATCATATCATAATCATTATTATTCTGAATGATCCTGGTTTTTATTGTGAAATTCGTTTAATGTATAAATCAATACATGTTTTTTGCTAGGTGAAGAAATCGACGATGAGGCATTTGTTCAATTAAAATACATAAATATTTGTGAAATTATAAAGAAAACAGGCACAAGAATTAAGTTTTGGAATAAATTTGCAGCTGAATACAAAATTGAAAACGTAAGATTAATCAAACATATTTTTAAAGTAATATAGAATTATTACTTAAAATTATATTTTTATCATAATGCAAACATTTTTTAATCTTTTGGAAAGAATAACCATTCTCTCTCCAAAAATCAATTTTAAAGAACGAAACAACACAAACACTGCTTGAATCTGAAAAAACATCGCTTGATGAACGAAAATTATTTCTGCATGCGCATGCTACAAAAGATAAAATATTTCAAATATAAACTAGTATTGCTAATATGTGCTTACAAAATATGATGCTTAAAAACTTGTTCTAGTAATTCAACAAAAAAAAATATATAAATTAAACTTTGTTTCTGCATGTATGTTTTTACATACAGAGAAGCAGAAATTACCAGCTCAAATATTTAGATGGAATACACGATACAATCATCGTACCGATTATCGTACATAAGTTTGGTCGAATACAATTATTGTATCATGTGTGCACAATAAAAGCATTCGCTGTACTGACAGTACGATATCGCATGGTCGAATGCTATCGAGGCAAAACCAGCTGGCATTTTAATGAAATCGTATGCTAGTTGTTTAATGTGTGCGCTCTTTTGTGATATCGCTAACGATTTCGGTACGATTCGTGTCGGTACGATAATTGTATCGTGTATTCATATTTTGCTTGTAAGCTAGTTCATACACAATACTATTTTTTAACACTTCGTTAAATTTAAAATCAAAGATTGTTTATTTTTTGATACAAACATTTTAAAGCAAACTTCTTTACTAATTTATTAGAATGATGATATTTCAACAAGAAGCACAGTATCGGATATTACCGAACCATCTTCCCCCTGGACTTCAACACCGATATCGGTCGACGAAGAATTAGAAAAAACTATCCAGATCGTAAGTAAATCTTTAATTATTTTCATATAATTAATTTGATATGTACATATGTATATGTATTGGTTGTATGAAGATTAAAGATAAATATCAAAACTTTAAATATTTAGAATTATCATGCCTCCTTATTTTCAGTCATTTATGGCTTTTATGAAATAATTACAAATATTTCGTAAATAAAGAAAATAAATAAATTGTTATTTCGTTTTTTCGTCTTTTAATAGGTTTTTGAAGACCAATTCAATCAAAAAAAGACAGTAAAGGAATACTTATCGCATGGTGAAGGAAAAGTAATCGTAGCATTTTTTAAAGCTAATGGAAAGCTGGACGAGTTTCATAGAAACCGTTTAGTTTCTATTATAATTGCTAAGGAGTTTGAGTCCGGAGTTTTTTCGAGCGTAGATGACTTCAGAATATCCACAGAAAGATTTATAGATCTAACCCATCAAATTATTGACGAATTCCCTGCTGAGTCATCATCAACATATTTTAACCGGTACAATAAGGAAACGAAGAAAAAAGCATCTGGGAAACTTTGGGAAAGGTTGCAAACTTTCAAGAGAACATTACGGAGATCTAAGACATCAATGCAAGTCAAAGAATCTGATGTTACCCTTGTCAACACTATCAATACCGAAGAAATAAATGAAAAGTTACAGTTTCTCTTCAACTATTTAGAACCATATGATAAAATTTTTGAGTTTTGGAAAGACACTGTAGAAGAAAGAGCTCAGCTTTTCAAACAGGAATCGAATCTTACAATAAATTTGTATGTGGATAAGTTTCCTTTCTTAAAGAGTGCTGAAGGCTACAAGCTCTATAAAATAGACTTTGAGCATCACTACGGAGACAAATCTAATAATTTGTTACGTAAGTGGCCCGAAATAAACACAAAACTCATTAGAATAGCTGAAAAGAAAAATAAATCAGAAATTAGACACCTCTTAACACAAAAAAGTAACATAGTTGGATTCTTCCTTCTGCCACACCTCTTATCCACACCAGTTTTAGGGAAAAGAAAACTTTCACAGACGAGACGCAACACCAAACTTGAAAGTGCTAATTCGTTCATACTTTTTGTTTCGGTACGAATATTTTACTTTCATTTTCTTTTAATTCTATCAGCTGCAGCTATTATAACATGTAAAATAAAATAACATTTAGCTGCACTTTAATTTAAATACATATTAATAAAATATACCATTATATTTTTTTTTATTAATCAGCTAATAACAAAACTACTATCTTTTCAGAGTTCAGTGCAAATAAAGGAAAAGTTGGAAGAGGCCAGAAAGCAGCTCAAAATTCACAAACAAACTTTACAACCCACCGTCGTTCTTGTTGGAGAAACTAAAGCTAATATAACGGAGGCCTACCTTGCGATTGATGACACGCTTTACAAATGTGAAGGTCCGATTGAAGCTGTTGATGTATGCTTCAAAAGCTACACGGCGTTGAACGCAAAGTTTCCAGATTCTTCACACCATATTTGGATGCTGATCCAAAAATTTATTTTTCAAATCACCACTGAATGGGACAAAAATTACACTACTGTTAATACGCTTATAAGCGACTTAATGTAAGTTTAAATAATTTACAAATTTTTCATTAAATTTCTCTAGTATTGTTCAAAAAATCGTATTTATAATTTTGAAATGGACTGTTTTAGATGTAATGTGTTTCAGCAAAGTCACAAAATTTATATTCAACATTTGAAACACAAACACAAACACATTCAAGTGTACAAATGTCAAATGTGTTCACAAGAACGTACCTTTATTTTTTTTAATAGCTTCAAGAAACACATTAGCAAACATTTTATGAACCCTTTAAGTGGATACGCCAAAAATAGAAAGATTGACAATCGAGCAGATTCTAATGAATTAATAAATAGCGAAACAAACACACGCCAAATTGAAAGTGTACATCAAGATTTAGGGGAGCTAGACATTAATTCGCTTAGAGATGACGCTAATTTACAACTTGTTTCTGAACTTTACAAAAAAAATAGTATCTGCAAAAAAGATGTGCAGTACATATTAACAGTTTTTGGATCGTACTTTAAAAGCAATTTTATTAGCATAATACTTAAAAATATTGATAAAGAATATGTGCAGGTTATGCAAGACCCTTTCAAAGATATTTCGACACAATACAAAAGAATAAGTATGCTAACAGAAAATGAATTGTACTTTCCTTCATTATCTACCACTATTGGCAACAGGTTGGACTATATTAATCTTGAAAATCGTACAATACTTCAAAACATTACAGTAAAGGAAAAATATATATCTCTGAAACAAAGCCTTACTGTGTTTTTAGAAAATAGTTCGGTATTCGATCATGTAATGAAGTATTTGAACACACTTAAACTTGAAACAAATTCTATCAGTAATATTATGCAAACCTTGTTTTGGAAGGATAAAAGCTCTAAATACCCTCCTCAAAGTATTGTTCTACCTTTACTTGTGTACTTTGATGACTTCGAGGTTAATAATCCCCTGGGTTCAAGAACAGGTTACCAAAAAATAGGTGGGGTTTATGTATCGTTTCCATTTCTTTCACCACTATATCGATCTAAATTAGAAAACATTTTTGTGACATTGTTGTTTCATACACTAGATAAAAAAACATATGGAAATAGCGTCTTTCGTCCCCTAATAGATGAATTGAAAGAACTTGAAAGTAATTCTTTGAACATACTTAATACACAGATTTACTTTGTTCTTGTTTCTTGTATAGGTGATAATTTGGGGCTTAATTCCATGCTTGGGTTCACTGAGAGTTTTTCTTGCAATTATTTTTGCAGAATATGTAAAATGCACAAAAATGATGCACAAACTGCCACCACGCAAGATCTTTTCTTGATTAGAAATCCATACAATTACGCAGTTGATTTGAAAACTGGAGACGTGAAAAAAACTGGCATTATATCACCCTGTATTTTTAATGAATTGAGCAATTTTCATGTAAGTCGTAATTTTAGTGTTGACTTGCTTCATGATCTTTACGAAGGAATTTGTGGTTTTGAAGTATCTTTCATACTACATTCATTTATTAATAATAAATTGTTCTCCTTACAAACATTAAACAACAGAATTGTTGGCTTCTTTTATGGGCGATTCGAAGGTTTAAATAAACCTCAAGAGCTCAATATGGATAATTTAAAAAATAATAAGTTAAGATATTCCGCTTCAGAGCTTATATGGCTCATGAGATATCTTCCTCTTATCATTTCAGATCTAGTACCTGAAACCGATATTCTCTGGGAAATTTTTTTAATTTTAAAAGAAATAACGGAATTACTTTTTTTAGAGAGCATTGACGAAGAGATAATTTCCCATTTGGAACGTTTAATTGAACAACATCATAGCTTATATTTAATTCATTTTAAAATGCCGCTTAAACCAAAGCACCACTTTCTTACACATTACCCATTTTTAATGCGAAAGTTTGGGCCATTGAAACAGTTTTGGGTTATGCGACATGAAGCAAAGCATAAAGAACTAAAACAAATTGCAAGTTCAACTAGATCTAGAGTAAATATTTGCCATACAATAGCTGAACGGATTCAATTATCATTTTTTCAAAATAAATTTCAAAACAATTTTGACTATAAAATACTTACTGGAAAAGAGTTTAAATACGTAGACGCTTATAAAGAATATTCCCTTCATATAGCTCAACTAAAAAACCTCGATTTGAATGCAAAATTTTATAGATGGGCAACAATTTGTGACGTAAAAATTAAAACTGGTATGGTACTGGAATTTGAAAATATTGATAATTTTCCATGCTTTGGACTCATAGAATTGATAAGTGTGACGTCTAATGCAAATGCAAATATTTTTTGTATTTGCAAACTATTAAAAACTGTTTATTTTGATAGACATACTTATGGATATGTGGTAGAGAAAACTGATGATTTTAAAACCATTACATTTCAATTTAATGTAACAACTATTCATTATTTGGTCTTTTCTAACAAAGAGTTCTATGTAACTACTTAAGAAGCTGATATTCGACACTTTTTCTCTCTACCCAGTTTACATGGTCTTGCATTTTGTTGCATCTATAAGTTATAAGTTATTGTAATTCCTTATAAGTTATTGTTTGAAAATTGAAAACAATAAATAGTAAATATCTACTGATTACTCTTTACTTTTTACTTTTTCTCTCTACCCAGTTTTTACCATTCTTAATTCCCTATAAGTTATTAATTCCTTATAAGTTATTGTAATTCCTTATAAGTTATTGTTTGAAAATTGAAAACAATAAATAGTAAATATCTACTGATTACTCTTTACTTTTTACTTTTTCTCTCTACTCAGTTTACATGGTCTTGCATTTTGTTGCATCTTCTATTACATTCTTAATTCCTTATAAGTTATTAATTCCTTATAAGTTATTGTAATTCCTTATAAGTTATTGTTTGAAAATTGAAAACAATAAATAGTAAATATCTACTGATTACTCTTTACTTTTTACTTTTTCTCTCTACCCAGTTTACATGGTCTTGCATTTTGTTGCATCTTCTATTACATTCTTAATTCCTTATAAGTTATTAATTCCTTATAAGTTATTGTAATTCCTTATAAGTTATTGTTTGAAAATTGAAAACAATAAATAGTAAATATCTACTGATTACTCTTTACTTTTTACTTTTTCTCTCTACTCAGTTTACATGGTCTTGCATTTTGTTGCATCTTCTATTACATTCTTAATTCCTTATAAGTTATTAATTCCTTATAAGTTATTGTAATTCCTTATAAGTTATTGTTTGAAAATTGAAAACAATAAATAGTAAATATCTACTGATTACTCTTTACTTTTTACTTTTTCTCTCTACTCAGTTTACATGGTCTTGCATTTTGTTGCATCTTCTATTACATTCTTAATTCCTTATAAGTTATTAATTCCTTATAAGTTATTGTAATTCCTTATAAGTTATTGTTTGAAAATTGAAAACAATAAATAGTAAATATCTACTGATTGCTCTTTACTTTTTACTTTTTCTCTCTACCCAGTTTACATGGTCTTGCATTTTGTTGCATCTTCTATTACATTCTTAATTCCTTATAAGTTATTAATTCCTTATAAGTTATTGTAATTCCTTATAAGTTATTGTTTGAAAATTGAAAACAATAAATAGTAAATATCTACTGATTACTCTTTACTTTTTACTTTTTCTCTCTACTCAGTTTACATGGTCTTGCATTTTGTTGCATCTTCTATTACATTCTTAATTCCTTATAAGTTATTAATTCCTTATAAGTTATTGTAATTCCTTATAAGTTATTGTTTGAAAATTGAAAACAATAAATAGTAAATATCTACTGATTACTCTACTTTTTACTTTTTCTCTCTACCCAGTTTTTACCATTCTTAATTCCTTATAAGTTATTAATTCCTTATAAGTTATTGTAATTCCTTATAAGTTATTGTTTGAAAATTGAAAACAATAAATAGTAAATATCTACTGATTACTCTTTACTTTTTACTTTTTCTCTACCCAGTTTTTACCATTCTTAATTCCTTATAAGTTATTAATTCCTTATAAGTTATTGTAATTCCTTATAAGTTATTGTTTGAAAATTGAAAACAATAAATAGTAAATATCTACTGATTACTCTTTACTTTTTACTTTTGCTCTCTACCCAGTTTACATGGTCTTGCATTTTGTTGCATCTTCTATTACATTCTTAATTCCTTATAAGTTATTAATTCCTTATAAGTTATTGTAATTCCTTATAAGTTATTGTTTGAAAATTGAAAACAATAAATAGTAAATATCTACTGATTACTCTTTACTTTTTACTTTTTCTCTCTACCCAGTTTTTACCATTCTTAATTCCTTATAAGTTATTAATTCCTTATAAGTTATTGTAATTCCTTATAAGTTATTGTTTGAAAATTGAAAACAATAAATAGTAAATATCTACTGATTACTCTTTACTTTTTACTTTTTCTCTCTACTCAGTTTACATGGTCTTGCATTTTGTTGCATCTTCTATTACATTCTTAATTCCTTATAAGTTATTAATTCCTTATAAGTTATTGTAATTCCTTATAAGTTATTGTTTGAAAATTGAAAACAATAAATAGTAAATATCTACTGATTACTCTTTACTTTTTACTTTTTCTCTCTACCCAGTTTACATGGTCTTGCATTTTGTTGCATCTTCTATTACATTCTTAATTCCTTATAAGTTATTAATTCCTTATAAGTTATTGTAATTCCTTATAAGTTATTGTTTGAAAATTGAAAACAATAAATAGTAAATATCTACTGATTACTCTTTACTTTTTACTTTTTCTGTCTACTCAGTTTACATGGTCTTGCATTTTGTTGCATCTTCTATTACATTCTTAATTCCTTATAAGTTATTAATTCCTTATAAGTTATTGTAATTCCTTATAATTTATTGTTTGAAAATTGAAAACAATAAATAGTAAATATCTACTGATTACTCTTTACTTTTTACTTTTTCTCTACCCAGTTTTTACCATTCTTAATTCCTTATAAGTTATTGTAATTCCTTATAAGTTATTGTTTGAAAATTGAAAACAATAAATAGTAAATATCTACTGATTACTCTTTTCTTTTTACTTTTTCTCTCTACTCAGTTTACATGGTCTTGCATTTTGTTGCATCTTCTATTACATTCTTAATTCCTTATAAGTTATTAATTCCTTATAAGTTATTGTAATTCCTTATAAGTTATTGTTTGAAAATTGAAAACAATAAATAGTAAATATCTACTGATTACTCTTTACTTTTTACTTTTTCTCTACCCAGTTTTTACCATTCTTAATTCCTTATAAGTTATTGTAATTCCTTATAAGTTATTGTTTGAAAATTGAAAACAATAAATAGTAAATATCTACTGATTACTCTTTACTTTTTACTTTTTCTCTCTACTCAGTTTACATGGTCTTGCATTTTGTTGCATCTTCTATTACATTCTTAATTCCTTATAAGTTATTAATTCCTTATAAGTTATTGTAATTCCTTATAAGTTATTGTTTGAAAATTGAAAACAATAAATAGTAAATATCTACTGATTACTCTTTACTTTTTACTTTTTCTCTCTACCCAGTTTTTACCATTCTTAATTCCTTATAAGTTATTAATTCCTTATAAGTTATTGTAATTCCTTATAAGTTATTGTTTGAAAATTGAAAACAATAAATAGTAAATATCTACTGATTACTCTTTGCTTTTTACTTTTTCTCTCTACCCAGTTTACATGGTCTTGCATTTTGTTGCATCTTCTATTACATTCTTAATTCCCTTTATATTTGATATTCGACATGTTCCATACTTTTTCCTGTTGATTTTTATCATTGCACTTTATCGCCATACTATTTTTTTAAAGTAAATTCATAAATTATACATATCGGCCGCATTGTATAATTTATGTTTCAGAAAAGTCTCAAAATTTATATTCAACTTATGAATCACAAACACATGAATGTCGAATGTGTCCACAAGATCGTACTTTCATATTTTTCATAGTTCCTAGAAAACCATTTTCAAATGTGAAGGTCCGATTGAGGCTGTTGATGTACGATCCAAGAGCTCCACGGCGTTGAACGCAAAATTTCCACAGCAAACAATTGCAATGTCAATTTATACCCTAATAAATACAAAATTTCCTATCAATGACAAACCACTATTTTAATAATTTAGGGTGCGATCTTTCATTAAAGGGTTCATAATTTGCAAAACAAAAGAGTTATTTTAGTATATGGATATCAATTTAGGTACGTTGATGTGAATATTAATAATAATTGATAATTTATGTAATCATTGTTTTTATTGTAATTCCTTATAAGTTATTGTTTGAAAATTGAAATGAAAATTGATAATAAAAATGAAAATGACTGTACTAAAAGTTTTTAATATTTTAGAACAAGGAAGGAAAGAATTTTTCACTGAGGAAAATATTTGATATATTTTATTGTTTTCACAAAAACAATAAAAAATGTTTGGTTTCCGGTATTTCCATCTTCAAGGTTTTTATTTTTTAGATACAAATGTTCAAAACTCACTTTTGCGAAAACTTTCTGGATCTGGATTCAATTTTCGAAGGAATTCATTAAGATCGGTTGGTATTTGAAAATAAATTAAAGTAAGTACAAACAATGTTAGTTTTGTATTCTATAATAGAAGCTTAATATAATATCCATCATATTGACTTTCTTTACTTTCCAGAATGGTTTTTTAACTTCTATTGTTGGAATGCTTAAACGTATTGTGAAGTTTCCTTCAAATAATAAAATTTCAACCAAATTTAATGGAAAAATTTTAATAATTACAGCTTTATTTACCATCCAGAATGGCTTTTTAACTTTAACTTTTGTTGGAATGCCTATACGTATTGTCAAATTTCCAATAATTATTGAAATTTCAATAAAATACATAGGAAAAATCCCAATAATTATAGCTTCATTTAATATCCAGAACGGTTATTATAACTTCTATTCTGGGAATGCCTATCTGAATTGTAAAAATTCCAATAATAAATGATATTCCAACAAAATATTACTGAAAATTCCAATAACTAAAGCTTCATTTTCCTTACAGAATAAATTTTATACTTAAAATATTGTTCGAATGCCTATAAAAGGGCATTGGAACAATAGCGTAAGTTAAAATGTTATTCTGGATAGTGAATGAAGTCATAATTATTGGGATTTTTCCAATGTATTTTGTTGAAATTTCAATAATAATTGGGATTTTGACAATATGTATAGGCATTCCAACAATAGTAAAAGTTAAAAAAACCATTCTGGATAGTGAATGAAGCTATAATTATTGGGGTTTTTTCTATGTGTTTTGGCGAAACTTCAATATTTATAGGAAATTTCACAATACGTGTAGGCATTCTAACAAAAGTAAAAGTTAAAAAGCCATTCTGGATAGTGAATGAAGCTATAATTATTGGAATGTTTCCCATGTATTTTGTTGAAACTTCAATAATTATAGGAAATTTCACAATACATATATGCATTACAACAATAGTTAAAGTTAAAAAGCCATTCTGGATAGTGAATGAAGCTATTATTATTGGGGTTTTTCCTATGTATTTTGGTGAAACTCCAATAATTATAGGAAATTTCACAATACATATATGCATTACAACAATAGTTAAAGTTAAAAAGCCATTCTGGATAGTGAATGAAGCTATTATTATTGGGGTTTTTCCCATGTATTTTGTTGAAACTTCAATAATTATAGGAAATTTCACAATACATATATGCATTCCAACAATAGTTAAAGTTAAAAAGCCATTCTGGATAGTGAATGAAGCTATTATTATTGGGGTTTTTCATATGTATTTTGGTGAAACTCCAATAATTATAGGAAATTTCACAATACGTATAGGCATTCCAACAATAGTAAAAGTTAAAAAGCCATTCTGGATAGTGAATGAAGCTATAATTATTGGAATGTTTCCCATGTATTTTGTTGAAACTTCAATAATTATAGGAAATTTCACAATACGTATATGCATTACAACAATAGTTAAAGTTAAAAAGCCATTCTGGATAGTGAATGAAGCTATAATTATTGGGATATTTCCCATGTATTTTGTTGAAACTTCAATAATTATAGGAAATTTCACAATACATATATGCATTCCAACAATAGTTAAAGTTAAAAAGCCATTCTGGATAGTGAATGAAGCTATTATTATTGGGGTTTTTCCTATGTATTTTGGTGAAACTCCAATAATTATAGGAAATTTCACAATACGTATAGGCATTACAACAATAGTAAAAGTTAAAAAGCCATTCTGGATAGTGAATGAAGCTATAATTATTGGGATATTTCCCATGTATTTTGTTGAAACTTCAATAATTATAGGAAATTTCACAATACATATATACATTACAACAATAGTTAAAGTTAAAAAGCCATTCTGGATAGTGAATGAAGCTATAATTATTGGAATGTTTCCCATGTATTTTGTTGAAACTTCAATAATTATAGGAAATTTCACAATACGTATATGCATTCCAACAATAGTTAAAGTTAAAAAGCCTTTCTGGATAGTGAATGAAGCTATAATTATTGGGATATTTCCCATGTATTTTGTTGAAACTTCAATAATTATAGGAAATTTCACAATACATATATGCATTACAACAATAGTTAAAGTTAAAAAGCCATTCTGGATAGTGAATGAAGCTATTATTATTGGGGTTTTTCCTATGTATTTTGGTGAAACTCCAATAATTATAGGAAATTTCACAATACGTATAGGCATTCCAACAATAGTAAAAGTTAAAAAGCCATTCTGGATAGTGAATGAAGCTATAATTATTGGAATGTTTCCCATGTATTTTGTTGAAAGTTCAATAATTATAGGAAATTTCACAATACGTATATGCATTCCAACAATAGTTAAAGTTAAAAAGCCTTTCTGGATGGTGAATGAAGCTATAATTATTGGAATGTTTCCCATGTATTTTGTTGAAACTTCAATAATTATAGGAAATTTCACAATACGTATATGCATTACAACAATAGTTAAAGTTAAAAAGCCATTCTGGATAGTGAATGAAGCTATAATTATTGGGATATTTCCCATGTATTTTGTTGAAACTTCAATAATTATAGGAAATTTCACAATACATATATGCATTCCAACAATAGTTAAAGTTAAAAAGCCATTCTGGATAGTGAATGAAGCTATTATTATTGGGGTTTTTCCTATGTATTTTGGTGAAACTCCAATAATTATAGGAAATTTCACAATACGTATAGGCATTACAACAATAGTTAAAGTTAAAAAGCCATTCTGGATAGTGAATGAAGCTATAATTATTGGGATATTTCCCATGTATTTTGTTGAAACTTCAATAATTATAGGAAATTTCACAATACATATATGCATTACAACAATAGTTAAAGTTAAAAAGCCATTCTGGATAGTGAATGAAGCTATAATTATTGGAATGTTTCCCATGTATTTTGTTGAAACTTCAATAATTATAGGAAATTTCACAATACGTATATGCATTCCAACAATAGTTAAAGTTAAAAAGCCTTTCTGGATAGTGAATGAAGCTATAATTATTGGGATATTTCCCATGTATTTTGTTGAAACTTCAATAATTATAGGAAATTTCACAATACATATATGCATTACAACAATAGTTAAAGTTAAAAAGCCATTCTGGATAGTGAATGAAGCTATAATTATTGGAATGTTTCCCATGTATTTTGTTGAAACTTCAATAATTATAGGAAATTTCACAATACGTATATGCATTCCAACAATAGTTAAAGTTAAAAAGCCTTTCTGGATAGTAAATGAAGCTATAATTATTGTAATTTTTCCTTTCAATATAGTTGGCAGCCTCGCGAAAAATCAAAACTTAAGAAATGTATTGGAATTCCAACAATTTTTATAGCTGAAAACCCATTCTTTATTGTTAATGAAACTATAGTTATTGCTGTTATCCCATAATGCTTTGTTGGACTTCTGACTCGATATCGAAAAATAAATATTATTTAGATATTCCAACAATAAAAAGAGTTAAAAATCCATTATGTTTATTTAATATAACAATAATATATTGGGTTTTGACCATTAAATATTGTTCGGATATGTATACAATATAGGAATTATAACATTACAGTGAGGTTTTTTTTCCTATAGTTATAGTAATTGAGCTTGGAACGGAATGAAAATGAATCGAAAAATATACCAATAAAAACAAAAATATACCTATAAACTTATAACAAATTTGCCAATATGAATTATGGGATATTCAACCATAAAATATATAAGTCACGATTTCACCTATAAATATTGTTGGATAACACGTGAAAATACGGTTAATACAACAATATGTTTTCTGAGTGTACCGTTTACAGCCGATATACCTTGCTTCATCCAATGTTCAAATATTTGAAACTGAACCTTTTCCACCGCATCATGGTGACTTCTAATCGAAATATGATCGTGGATTTCGTCAGTGATCTTGGAATAACGTAAATTTGAGCGCAGATATTACCGCCTCAGCGATATAACGTGAAATGGCCAAATGCGTTTATTTCGCATCAAGGAAATTAAAACAACACTTGACAGAAAATGCACCGAAAGGCATCGTAGTGCTTTTTCTAACGAGATCATTACCAATATGGCAGAGTCTGTTACGCAATTTTTTATTCGAGAACATATACCTACATACTTTCTCAATGTTATCCTATCAGCTTCTACTATAAAGCCTTGACAACACTTACAATCCCATCAACCTCAAAGTCGACGTGATTTTCCAAATCGCAATAGCTGGAAAAATTGGTCGATTTCACCGCTATAGTCTTTTGGCTATGATTTTTTTCTGTATGAGAGCCAGCCACCACCTCTGGAAGCTCTCAAAGGCCATTTTGTATATTATAATTATTTCATATATACTGCGTACGTCAGGTGTTTGTTGAAAAAATATATATTTTTTAATTAAAAAAAAAAAAAACATCTATCAAAATTAATGCGTGACCATTGGGACACCCTTTATAACACACATTGGTTAACATAATTGGAAACAAAATTAACATTTCAAAAATGAAATAGGTAAGTACTTTTACCAATTATTTCGTTTCCTACCACTCTATAGCCATCGACAGCCCACCAACTGACAATTGCATGCCTCTAATCCTCTCCGCACAGTTCAAAACACATATATGTTCACCAAATTGATTGTATTGCCTTTTCCCATCTTGTTTCGCTTGGCCACCAAAAATTAATTATAAGCTAATGTATCAGAAGGCAGCATACACAACGAAACTATACACCTAGCCTAAAAGCGGTTGACCCAATTAGCCAAAAGCAACCCCTTCGGATCGAAGCACAGTTCAGTAGCTTATTTCCAGCAGCTGTATCATACTTATAGTATTGGACCACCATCATACCACCCGTCATGGACCAGACTTCATAAATGATTTGGCTAATTGCATTCATTAAGAAACCTACCACATTTTGCAGGTGCGGTGGTGTACCTATACCCAGAGTCCAGGGTACAATTTGTTCATGCATGAATGTTCAACATTCCCACAATATTCATCCGGTAGCCCTCTTCTCATCCCAACTAAAAAAACACGCAGACACTGGGTAAATCTTAATTAACTATACTAACTCTAGTGGTATCCATTTTTGCACCCTCTTCTCCATGATGGTCACCTGGTCATGGTATAGTTATTGGATGACTGGTTGGTTAACAACCAACCGAAGGACTATTTTCGAATTCCATTTGAGAGAGTATAAGCAAAACAAAAACGAATTCTGGTTCTGGTTCTGGTTTGGCATTCAGTGTTCTATTCTGGGGTTTTGGTCATTTTGGTCTGCCGCATGCGTCACATTTAAATCACTCTCTTTAGCGTTGGTCGGCAAACATTATGAGTTGCATATGGTTTTTCTTTGTCCTGCAACCTGCAATTTCAATTCAACATCAACGTGTACATATATGGGATGCATTCAGGCATTTTGATTTGCTCTTCTGAAAAATTCCCTTTGTCTGGACGTTTTTGGTTTTCTTAAAATAATATAGGCGAAACCAAATTAAAGGGCAACTTGCATAGGGTTTTCTGCAGTCAAATATTCATAGCAGGAAACTAAATGAAAATTTTAGGTTTGTCGATAAACGAGTTGCCAGAGGGAAGTGTAGAGAGCATTGTGAAATGTTAAAGTCATATTCACATTTCAATAAAATTCTTTATTCTTGAATTCTTAAAACTGAAATTTCTACTTTCAGTTTTAAGAATTTAAGAATAAATAATTTTATTGAAATGTGAATATGACTTTTACATTTAATATTGTATTTAAAAATAACAAATAACAATAACAAAGAAGATTCTTTAAGAATTTTCCAGAGACACAATAAAAAACAGGAGCGAAATAAGATAAGTTTTGGATAAATTTTCTTAAGACAGATAATCTCTTACGAAGTTATAGTATATAGCCAACTGTCTTTGATTTAATTACAATTTGAGTCAATGGTCAGCATAATAAGTCAGCAAACCTCACACCCCTCGATATGTTCAGTAAAAAAAAAGGCTGCATTCACTGCCATTAGTCCGATGGAAGCTATTAACTAACGGACATACCATCATTTCTGTAGAGTAGTGGCTAGTGCCCTATGGATAAGTTTAAGTGTGTCAGACTATCACTTATCTTAGGGGCACTGCCTCTTGCGAGGAAGTGACAAATCCTCCAAGAGTATCATTGTCAGACAGCCCCGCAGCCCTTAAATAACTCGGTGCTGTTTCTACACACTCCAGTTACTGCCTGATCTGTCGATTTAATTTCTCAGAAAAAAATGCGAGATAGGACTGGACGAACAGTGAAGGGACACAAATATGTTAAAGGAAACTGAAAAGCCGATAAACTTGCCCGAAAGCAAACTTATGCTGAAGCAAGATACCATAAAGAGAACAAACCTAATTTGAACACCACAATACCTGTCAAGCGAATAAGCAGATGGAAACAAAACTAGAACTGAGAAGCACCTTAATGGTTGCTCTCTTTGAGCAGACTACATTTTAACCCCGCTAATAGTTCAAGTAAAAACTATATACATACAATCAAACATGAAAAAATAAATAACACCACCTCCTTTGTTGTACCGCCTTCGAAGATGTATTTTTTCTTTTCTCAAATTATAGAAATAACAGCTGTATCCATCAGGTCCGTCTAAATTATAATTTTTTTTCCTCAGAAAAAACGACGGTAATCCGACTCTCGATTTCACCTGATGTGTCTTGTTGCAAAATTAAGCCGCTGACTTTTACATTAAATTGTTGTTTTTGCTTATTTTTTCATGGCGAACATGGTTGGTCTACTCACTACGGTATCACGCCTTCATGCGTGAAATAGTCGACCTTTCGAAGAGCTTTGACTTTGAAGCAGGTCTTAGTATCGCCCGCCTTTTCTGACATGTTAGTGCTTTGCTGATTCTTCCTTTGCGTTTTTTTCTTTGCATACTTTTTCGGGTCCGTAAGATTGTTGAGTATAACAGTGGTGCTTTTCTTTCAATATTGCTGGCTATGAAACGGATGGATTTACCTTCATCCTGGTATGCTACTTGAACTAAACTTTCTTATACTCCAAATACCCTCTAAATTGATTTAAAAAACGGTTAAAGGAAGATTTAGCTGCTGTTCTTAATTAAGTAAAAAAAAAAAAACATTTGATGACCTTTTTGGTAAAAACGTCATAAAATTTGAATTAACCAACTTAATCCTAATTTTCTTTAATAAGATAAACATAATACATTCTTCATTCATTGTGCAATCAGTTTTTTTCCAAATTAGCGAAGGGTTTGAAAAATATCATAACATTAAAACACAACACTGCCTGTTCTTAATCAAGTGAAAAATTGGATCAGAAACGCACTAAATGTTTGTTGTCTATGAGCAGATTACATCTTAGCTCCTTAATTGGTGTCATAACCGGACACTGCCTCATAGGAAGACACGCCATAAGACTTGGCGTATTCTCTAACGATTTTTGCAGAAGCTGCATGGACGAGGAGGAGGAGGAGACTATCACCCATCTTCTCTGCTCATGCCCAGCTCTCTCCCAAAGACGTAAATTACACCTGGGTAATTTCTTTTTCGTCGATCCTAACGATATGTCGAACGTAGATATTCTATCTTTACATCGCTTTATAAGAAGCTCCAACTGGTTTAATTAAAGAGGTACTCCCTCGCTCGTTTCGTGGTATCACAACGGACCTATCTGTGGTCTAAGTGTGTCAGTAGTCTTCCTGACAGCCACATAAACCTAACCTAACCTAATCAAGTGACACGGAGTGTGTGTATGAGCAGTTCAAAATAAATGTGCAGGAGTTACCGAAAAAGTCCCAATAAAATTTGGTGCACTGAGAGAATAAATTTATTTTTATAACGAATATTTTCAGAAGCAATAGAAAAACAGTTGATTTAAAGTTATTTCAATCCTTCTTAATGTAAAACATTCCTAACAAATGTAAAGAAGTTGGCTCAAAAGTAATTCGAGAGCTACAAACGTATTTTAAAAGATTGCATTCGTTTGAAGGCTAATTTTATATAATTTGTTTTTTCCATAAACAATCTCTTTATTGTTTGCTACAGTATACAGGGTGAGTCATGAGCAATGCGACAAAATGCTAGGGCGTGTAGGTTGCGTTGAGACAAGAAAAAAATCGTATAGGAGGGGGGGGTCTATTCCCCTCCGTTTAGCCGGGAGGGGCAATTTTCGAAAAAACTGACTTAAAATGGGAAAAAAATTATTTAAAATCAACGGCTTCATTCACAATGCTGTGCGATACGTTTTTGAAAAGCCAATAACTTTTTCTTTCATTCTGTGTTTAAATAAATCTATTCTAAGAAATAGTTTTTGAAATATTAATTTTCAAAGTCAAAATTTTGAAAAAAAAAATTGAAAAAAAAATTTCAAATTCATTTTTTTCAAAATTTTACGTAATTAAGTGCTAATTTTAATTTCAAAATTCAATGCTGTTATTAATTTTAAGTCTAAATAAGAAAACCGGATGCAAAAATTTTATGTCGTTCTCAAGAAATTAAAATAAACCAAAACCACCTTTTTCTAAGAAAAACATTTATTTTTATTGTAACGAAGCAATTTAAGAAGCATTAATCTTAGTTTTTTTAGTTTTTTTTATTCCTTTTATTTTTACTATGTTTTTTATTGGAAGTACTTATAAAAAATTCTCGATATGATCTCCATTGTTTAGAAGGCATAGATTATATCTCCTTGTAATGGCTTCACATAAGAATCTTAGATGAAAGAATTCTGGATTTAGTCCGAAATAATACCTCCGTCAGTACAAGAAGGATATCCACTTTGCTTGGAGTGTCCCAATCTAGAGCATGTCGAGTACTTCGGGCGGAAAATTTACACCCGTACCACTTTACGCCTGTTCAGGAACTCACCTCAAACGACAAGTTATTGAGAACCGAATTTTGTAGAACATTACTACTTAGAAATGAAACCGAACAAAACTATTTTAGAAGAATATTCTGGACGGATGAAGCACAGTTTACTAGGGATGGGGTTACTAACTTCCACAATTTACATTATTGGAGTAGCGCCAATCCACACAAAAAAAAACAAAACAAAACACAACACCGCTTAAGTTGTTATGTTTGGCTTGGTATTGTTGGACACACTGTGATCGGGCCCCGGTTTTTGAATTCCATTATTAATGGAGAATCATACCTGCAATTCCTACGAGACCTTTTACCCGATTTATTAGACAGCGTTCCATTGGTTATAGCAGATACTTTAATCTACCAACAAGATGGTGCTCCAGCACACTACAGCTGGATGATCATTTTAGTGACCGTTGGATCGGAAGAAGGGGCCCCACGGAATGGCCGCCTAGGTCACCAGATTTAACTCCCCTAGATTTCTTTGCATGGGGATTTATGAAGAATTATGTTTACGAAGTGGAAATAGTATCATTGGAACAACTGAAGGAACGAATTGAAGTCGCTGGAGTCAAATTGCAGGAAAATTTGTCAAGCATAAACTTATGTGAAGCCATTACAAGGAGATATAATCTATGCCTTCTAAACAATGGAGATCATATCGAGAATTTTTTATAAGTACTTCCAATAAAAAACATAGTAAAAATAAAAGGAATAAAAAAAACTAAAAAAACTAAGATTAATGCTTCTTAAATTGCTTCGTTACAATAAAAATAAATGTTTTTCTTAGAAAAAGGTGGTTTTGGTTTATTTTAATTTCTTGAGAACGACATAAAATTTTTGCATCCGGTTTTCTTATTTAGACTTAAAATTAATAACAGCATTGAATTTTGAAATTAAAATTAGCACTTAATTACGTAAAATTTTGAAAAAAATGAATTTGAAATTTTTTTTTCAATTTTTTTTTTCAAAATTTTGACTTTGAAAATTAATATTTCAAAAACTATTTCTTAGAATAGATTTATTTAAACACAGAATGAAAGAAAAAGTTATTGGCTTTTCAAAAACGTATCGCACAGCATTGTGAATGAAGCCGTTGATTTTAAATAATTTTTTTCCCATTTTAAGTCAGTTTTTTCGAAAATTGCACCTCCCGGCTAAACGGAGGGGAACAGACCCCCCCCCCCTCCCATACGATTTTTGTCTTGTCTCAACGCAACCTACACGCCCTAGCATTTTGTCGCATTGCTCATGACTTACCCTGTATAATTGCTAGGAGCAAATGAATGAATCATTTACAAAGCATCCTTTTAAATTGTAGTTTAATGAAAAAAGTTAAACGTTTATAGTGAACATATCATACATTTACTTCAAATGGTCATATATGATACAAATTAAATTCTTTTGTAGCGAACGAATGCAACGTAGTGAGAGAAGTTTTTATGTTGCAAAGAAAATTTTTTTGTTGGAAACGAATGCATCGATCGCAGTAGCAGTATAGACTGCGGTTCGAATCCCAGCAGTGGCTGTTTTATTTTTATCAAATAATCGAATAATCGAAAATATAAAATGATCGAATAATCGAACTGCAAGCAAAGTAAGCAAAGTTGACTCGGAGTTGACTCTGGGCTTAAAGTTTAATAAAAAGCATATTTATATGGTAAACTCGAGTTAAACTAACCCTGATGGGATGATCCAGCACTGAAAAATTGGGCCTAAATGTTAACAAACCAAAATTAAATGTTTCCTATTTGTTTGCAAAATAATTCTTATCTGGTGAAAGGGACAAAAAATAGAAGAAAACAAAAATTGTGTTGTTTTCCGTTCAACCAGACCAACGATTTGGAAATTAATATAATGTTTGATATGTTTTGTTTTTTTTTTTCTCAAAGGAGATAATTATAATTCAAGATAAAAGTGATTCCAATTGATTGTTATTATTTCATATCCGAGATTCGCCGAGCGGTTAGCGATCTAGTCCATTGGTGCGAAGGAGGATTGGATTGGTCCCCAGAAAATGTTAGTAATTTTTATAGTTCTAAGATATTGTATTATAATAATTAAACAAAATGAATGTCTCTAGAAATCTTTACAGTTGAAAAAAATATTTACAAAATATAAAAACAAAAATTATTTTTTTCATAAACTGTACGGTTGATATACAAACAAATTCGTTTGTCCTAAAAGAAAATAAGAGTTTGCTGCAAATGAAGTGAAAAAAGACTGCTGACAAACGAATCATTAATTTGGGCAATTTTTTCGTTTACAGCAAACGATTTCTTCTCTCAGTGTGTAAACATACGAAACGTCTTGAGTCCTTTTCTCTTTATTTACTTGATTATACCTATAATTACATACCAACATTGTGGGGCCCCGTGAGTTACATAATTAAATCTACATGTATATACAAATTCTATAGGTCAATTATGAACTACTGATTTTTATTCAAAACAAAGGTAAAATTGAAACTTCTTTTTCTTGTTCAAATTGATTTATTTAATTTTAAATTAAAGTTTTCAAGAATATTTATATTTTCATTATCAGTCAAGCAAAACTCGTTGATATATGCGGTATGGTAGTACAATATTGCAAAGTATACAGTGACTGCAACAGCGAAACGAATTATTATCGTACGTCCATTTTACAGTGCAGTTGAAGTTTACAATATCATTATATCAAAAGCTTAACTTTTACCATCGCCACGGTTATCAAGAACGCTTGAACTAGCTCTTCAAAAACATACAACGGGATGTAAGCTGATAGTCCATCCAGTCAACGAATGATTCGAGGTGAAAAAATCGAGGTCAGAAAAACTAATGCATAGTGCATACAGCTTTTTTTATACTAGCGAGGAGGATTCTAAAGTCCCCGATCTTAGGTTGATCGAAAAAGGGGTTCGGGGGCTTTTAATGTTCCTTATTTTAGTTTTTCGCTTATAACTCACAAACACGTGATCCTAAAAAAAAATTGTTAAAGAAAAAATTAAAGCCGACAAAATTTCCTACAAAAAGTGTTAATATAGTTTTTTCGTATCTTCGATAGTTTCTGAGATATAAGCTTGAGAAGATCGCTAATATATGAACAAAAATTCAACAAGAATAAACAAAAACGATTTTTTGTTGAATTTTTTTTCACATATTAACGATCTTCTCAAGCTTACATATATCTCAGTAGGTAATTCCTTAAAGTACCTAGGAAACATTTTTAGAAAACAATTATTCAATGGCGAATGTGAACCCTTCGTTCCTATACCTATAGTTAACCCAGTACTACGTTGAAATACAGTCATACAAGCTAAATATAACCATACAAGCTTCGTTTAAAGTAAATGTTCCTTAGAGTCACGAGCTTGCAAATAATTTTTGTTTTTAACTGAAAATAGAAACATTACTTCTAAAATTTCCTTAATTTATTACAGTGGTTACTTATCATATTAATCAGTACATAGAAAACTTATCCATTTATGCCTATATAGCTCACCAAAGAACTGCGGTTAACCGTCAGCTTTACCTAAACCATAGCTATGTAAATCCTTTTCACATCCCTTATATTCAAAACCTCAATCCAGCATAAATATCAAGCAAACTATCAATACCATGTATCATCGATGACAGAGAATAATTATTGCAATCGGAAATTAAAATCGTTATCGGAAATTGATTTTTCATGATTTATGGGTTCGATTTCATCCGTCACTTTGGGGTCGTCACCGGGCGCCATTGAAAATGATTAAGAACCGTTAATTGCTGCACACAGTTGTTGTTTGTGTGTTTTCTACCTCTTTTTTTTTTATTTGAAAAATAAATTATAGTGCTATGGAAATATTTCCATCACTTCCATGGCTTTCAAACTCCAGGACAGGGTGTGTCCTATGTGTGGCAATTTCCACCCATCAAATCATAACCAGATTTCAAAATGGAAAAATAAATATAAAAAGGATTTATAATATAGGAAAAATTCGAAGGTAAATTCTTTTGACGCTTTATAGACAGGCTTATACTATATTCAATTCATAGTGCTGCACCAAGCCCAAGGAGCACAAAACATTGTTATCCACTCTGTGGAAAATTGCTTTCCTACCCAAATATGCAACTTTCCGTTGATCCAATGTAGAGAACAAGGATATTTTTTTTTTGCTATGTTTAGTTCAGCCTCTGCTATTTTTTTAATTTTTTATTTTTTTTTTGCTGCTGGAGTGGAAAAGTATGCAACAGCATTTTATGAGGAAAAAACTATTGACAGGTGCAAAATGGTGACAGTATGCTTAGCAAGTTATACTATACATATACTTAATCATTATTTATCAATTTAAAAGTTTGAGTTGTTCCAAACGAAATTATAAAAATAAAAATAGTCTTATAGACATTTAAACTACACCTTTTATTTATGAAAGTCCAAATTTGATATTTTTTACCTCTCATCCTAATAAATACAAATCAGTAAGTGTATAGCTTGGAATACACGATACAATCATCGTAACGATTATCGTAAATAAATTCCGTCGAATACGATTATTGTATCATCTGTGCACAATGAAAGCATTCGCTGTACTGACAATGAGATATCGCATGGTTAGCATTCGAGGCGAGGTGTTCAATGCGAGGTGTTCAATGCGAGGTGTTTTGTGTTGCATAATGGGCAGCTATCCGACTCTTTTGAAGTGCGTCAGGGTGTCAGACAAGGGGATGTTCTATCGCCAATTCTTTTTCTGCTGGCGATAGATGATGTTTTGACGGCCAGCGTTGGTACAACGGAGAGGCAGGGCATTCAATGGAGACCGTTTGGAAGGCTTAGCCATTTAGACTATGCCGACGATATATGTCTCATGTCAAATAACATCAGTGGGTTGAACGTGATGTGTCAATCTCTGCTTTTGAAAGGAAAATAGTGCGGTCTTAGAATAAATGGCAAAAAGACAAAAATAATGCTAACAGGACCCCCCTCACTACAACAACAACAACGTATTATTGTGCATGACACGCCTGTTGAAGAGGTCGAACATTTTAATTACCTTATAAGTACTGTATCAGCAAATGGTGGTACGGATCTGGACGTAAAAAGCAGAATAAATGAAGCTCGCGTTGCCTTTGGTTCTCTGTCTCAAATTTGGAGATCCAGTCAAATATCCCTACGCACTAAGTTGAGATTCTTCGAATCCAACGTTAAATCCATGCTATTATATGCTTGTGAAACCTGGAAAGTCTCGGCCACCATCTCGAGAAAATCGCAGGCTTTTGTGAATCGCTGTCTACGCCACATTCTAAAGATTCGCTGGCCACATACTATTTCAAACCAGGAATTGTGGCGCAGGACAAGTTAGGAGCGGTTGGACGTCGACATAAGAAAGCGTAAATGGCAATGGATTGGTCACACACTTAGGAAACCAAACAATGATATTGCAAAGCAGTCTTTTGAATGGAATCGTCAAGGGGTCACGTCGGGTTGGAAGACCAAGAACAACATGGAAGTCAACAGTTGTAGCAGAAGCTAATTCCCAGAGAAAGACGTGGCCACAGTTAAGATATCTAGCTGCAGACCGTGAAGGATGGAGACGTTTTATTGGCGCCCTATGCCCCGAGCGGGGTTACAGGACTTGATGATGATGATGATGATGAGCATTCGAGGCAAAACAAGCTTTCATTTTAATGAAATCGTATGCTAGTCATATTATAATGTGTGTGTTCTTTTGCGATATTGCTAACGATTTTGGTACGATTCGTGTCGGTACGATAATTTCATAGTGTATTCTATGCTTATCATTGCGACTAAAAAAATTGGGTCATATTGCCAAATGTCTTCGCGTCGAATTAATTCAGTTGCCTAAGACGAAACAAAATTAACCGATTTGAAATACGATAGACCTGTACTGCGCTCCTAAGGGAGAAGGTCGTATCTCAAATTACAATTTTTAGCGAAGCATGCGGACAAATAACGAATTTTATTAGGCTTCTCGGCAGTTTTTTTTTTTTTTGTAAAACTTATATTTTTAATTACTCTGTACTATTTTTAAACAATTTACGTTATTTTTTTATTAAAAATTATCATCAGGTTTCAGAGTTTGAGACTAAACAAAACAAAAAAAATAAATAAAGGGCACGACTGGGTCGCACAAACTTGCTCTTGGGGCAAGTTACTTTCGTTTTTACGACTGGAAAATTCATTTGCCCAGCTTTTTTTTTTATAAATAAAACAGTATTATATTTTGAAATATTTGTCTTTTAAAAAAAAATCTTTTATAAACAAATGTATGGAATAAAAAAAGATTTATATGAAAGATATACATAGTTTTCGAAAAAAATATAATTACTTGAATTTTTTTTTTCGAGAAAATTAGATTTATCGGTTTTGGCAAAAAAAAAAACTTTTTCAAAAATTACTTTTTTTCAAATTTGTTTTTCAGTTTCATTTCAGTTTATCATTAGTTTATGATTATTAAATTTCGTTAAAATCGATGAAGCCGTTCAGAAGATAGTGGGAGTAATAAGAAACGGTTCTGAAAAAAAAAAATTCAGACGAAAGACATCACACATGATAACAAATCACTCATGTAAAATTTTATCGAAATTGATCCTATTTTTTCGAGAAAATTGGAATTATCGGCTTAAAAAAAAACTTTTTCAAAAATTACCTTTTTCTTGCAGGATCATTTCAGTTTAGCATTAATTTTTGAATATTAAATTTCGTTAAAATCGGTGAAGATGTTTAAAAGATAGTCGAAGTAGTAAAAAACGGTTCTATGGCAGGTACCGTTAATAAGCTGATACTGAAAAAAAAAAATTTAGATCATGGACATCACCATAGGCTTTTGCCTATGGTGATGTCCATGATCTAAAAATCTAAAAATCACTCATATAAAATTTGATCAAAATTGATCGATTTTTTTTCGAGAAAAATAGAATTATCGGTTACGCTTATAGGGTAGGTACCATTAGTTTTATATGAATAACTTTTTATGTGAATAACTTTTTATATATCTCCTCAGCCAATCGACTTAAGACTTTGGTGTGGTAATACGTACAGTTTTTTTTACCTCAAATTCACCATTTTGCAAATCAAATTCATATTTCCTGTTTTTCTGTACTAATAATACTACTTTCCTTTAAGCGTGAATTTGATTTGCAAGAACGTAAATCTGTTTTGCAAAACAGTCAATTTGGTTTGCAAAAACTAGAATATGATTTGCAAAAAAAATTAATTTGATTGGCAAAATGGTGAATTTGAGTTAAAAAAAAAACGGTTTTTTTTTTATCAGACCTAATTTTACTATCGTGTTTTATTTTGTACAATTCTGCGTGAGTTTGTAAACTTGTGCGAAGCAAATCAACTAAATTTATATCATTCAAGAAACATAAATGAAGCTCAAGGTGCTGAACTACGAGATTAAGACTACTATAAATTTCCAAACATAATTTTATGGCCATTTGTCTACTATTTCTTTGTAGGAACTTTGATGGGTGCGTCTTTAAAATCCACATTTGACTTTTCTTTTAAATTCGTAGTTTTTTTTTTAAAAGTCAACGAGCGATTAGTTTTAGTTTGGCTCAGGTGTCTAGAGTGACTTATGAGTTTTGTAACACCTTGCTGATTTTTTATAAGGTTTGCAAAATTTCTTCCGTTTTTGGTAACTCCTTTATTTGTTTAAAGGCTAATCCGGAACTGAGAATCATAACCGTGCAAAATTTCCAGTTTCATTTGATAGTCCATTAACACCGGTGGTGGTGTGGTTAACGGGAAATATCTAATTGCTATTCTCATTTAGCGACATCTATACTTCGGTGTGTTTGAAACCATCTTGATTCCTCTATATGTGTATAAACTCAATGCTATTACTTTAATTCTTTTTATGATTCAAAGAAATATTAATGTGGTCGTAAGATAGATAATCCCCTACTTGTTATCAATACTGTACTAAGTTCCACAATCTGACGCCAGTTGAACGAAGATAAAGAAAACAAAACTTTTTTTTTTTTTATATAACCAAGCACTATAGGTACAACCAGAACGTCCTTAGAATATTCAAGTCGAACAAAATGCCACATGAGGTTAACATAGATTGAAGGAGCTTCCGAAGGTTTAAATACTTTTAGTCACGCACAAAACTTTTATACCTTGATCCACATAAAGTTAGAATATAGTCGTTGGGTGTAGCACGTGTTAAGGTATAGGCTAACATCTTGTCGAAGAATATATAAATGTAAGTATATTAAGATTATTTTCTAAGAAATATATCCTTAAGTGCAGCGATGAGGATAAAATCGTTATAGGTAATAAAAGAAGTTTAAAGAAAAAATAAAGGACAACAGCTGCGGCAAGTCTGGATGCAATGGAGATGATTAAATCTGGTTAAATTTACATTTTGAAATTAAAAATTGAAAGTAGCTTTTTTCTAAAAGATTGTTACACAATGTAGAAAATTTCAATGCAGTTGGGGAAACCCAAGCTTTAAAAATGGATTGATTAGGATTTATTTGAAAAATTGATGTAAAATTATAAAAAAAATAAAAGGCACGACTGGGTCGCACAAACTAGCACTTGTGGCAAGTGAAATAGGGCTTAGCAGTGAAAAGGCACAACTGAGTGATATGAAATATTAAACACAGTAATAAAAAATAATAATAAAAAAAAAAAAAAATACTATACAAATTAATTTACAACAAACTAGAGTTTTCCGAGAAAATCGGGGTATTGCAGTAATTATAAAATATTACAAAATATTTTAGAGTTTTTTTTTACCAAAATCGTACGACAATTTTTTTTTAAATACTTTTTTTTAAATATTTTTTTGGAAAAATTTTGAGTATACCAATTTGAGAAAATTAATAATATTCATGCGAAAATAAAGTTAAAAAAAATCATCATTTGGTTTTTAAAATATTAAATAAAAAAAAATTCTTTCATTAATATAACTCTTTTTTTTTTTGAGAACAGTAATTATAAAACTAAGTACGCCATTATCGTTTGGCTATCTTGAACATTTAAGAAATAAAATTTGGTAAGAATCCGCAGCATGGTTAACGAGAAAATCAAAATCAAAAAAAAAAACGTTATATGCAGGTACCGGTTATGCTGGTTTTTAATAATAATGAAAAGCTTTTTCATAGTCGTCGTATGGCAGGTAGTTTTAACCCTAGAACAAAAAATCAAAAAATCCATCTGACGGTCATCTTAAATACCTTTTATACCAAGTTTAAAGGATATCGGTCCATTCGTTTAGGCTGCAGGTGCTATAATGGCAGTGTGACAGGCTGACAGACGAACAGAGAGACACACAGACAGATTTTCCAGACCAGCTTTTTTCGACTTCGCTATCATTGAAAGTTGTAAAGTTGTTGAAGTTTAGCTATTCAATAATTAAACTTTGAAAACGAAACAAAAAATGTTTGCAGCGTTTCCTTCGTTTTTCACGATAAATCTTCATTACTTTCTCTTCTTCTTCTTTTTCTTTTTCTTTTTCTTTTTCTTCTTCTTCTTCTTCTTCTTCTTCTTCTTCTTCTTCTTCTTCTTTTCTTCTTCTTCTTCTTCTTCTTCTTCTTCTTCTTCTTCTTCTTCTTCTTCTTCTTCTTCTTCTTCTTCTTCTTCTTCTTCTTCTTCTTCTTCTTCTTCTTCTTCTTCTTCTTCTTCTTCTTCTTCTTCTTCTTCTTCTTCTTCTTCTTCTTCTTCTTCTTCTTCTTCTTCTTCTTCTTCTTCTTCTTCTTCTTCTTCTTCTTCTTCTTCTTCTTCTTCTTCTTCTTCTTCTTCTTCTTCTTCTTCTTCTTCTTCTTCTTCTTCTTCTTCTTCTTCTTCTTCTTCTTCTTCTTCTTCTTCTTCTTCTTCTTCTTCTTCTTCTTCTTCTTCTTCTTCTTCTTCTTCTTCTTCTTCTTCTTCTTCTTCTTCTTCTTCTTCTTCTTCTTCTTCTTATTCTTCTTCTTCTTATTCTTCTTCTTCTTATTCTTCTTCTTCTTCTTCTTCTTCTTCTTCTTCTTCATCTTCCTCCTGATCTCCTTCTTCTTTTTCGACAATATCCAATGGGATCACAGTTTTTTCACTTAACCACTTCCCACTTCACCTACTGATCGGGTGATTTTAGCAAATATCGGCAGTTAAGCTTCCCGATTATGGTGTGATAATTCCATTTGCGTTTCCAGGAGTTCTAAGGCGTGTCTCTCTTTCATGTTTGTAACGGAAAATTGTCTTTTGAACATTACCAGCTTGTCGTACTGATATCAGTTACCAATAATTTACTCTAACTTCGTGTACATTATTACATTGTCCAACATTGTGAATCGTATATTATAAGTTCTATATGAACAAATGAAGTGAAGAGCTTTCCTTTCAGATTAGGGTGCATTTTTCAGGCACAGAATATGGCTTCACAGTTCACCCTATACATACACGTGATAGTTGAATTCGTCATAATTGAATTTCTGAAATTGCATTAACGATGTCGTTTATACACATAACACACAAATTTCCTAAATATACTTGCAAAATTTTACCACGGTTTTTATTTTTTTAATTTTTAACATCAATTCAATTCAATTTAATAAAATCGATAATAATGACGCACCCTTTTCCTTAAATATCCCACAAAGGTGAAGAACAAAAACTTTCGACAACCCGAATAACCACCAAGACTTCCGTTTCGCTTCACCTTCTTCACTGATTAGACCACCTATATAAGCTTTTGTAAGGCAATAAGTAAATAATAATGAAATTAACGCTGTTATAGTCACAGCCACATCACAACACAGCAGCCGCACTAAAATCCGCTGAAATACCGCAGGATATAATATTCAAATTTATTTGTAACCATGAATTGATAATAACTTTCGTCGGGTTTCCACATCGTTAGCTCAGAGCTCTCTTTTCTCTGCAAACGGTATATATAATAAAAGTTTTTGTGTTTTAGACGTTTCTCACACCGCATATATACGTTCCTTCTTTGTCATTATATTAACGTTGGTAAAAGCTTTAAACCACCTTCTTCATCTCGGCTGAACAAACGATATCCGAAAATCCCTTTTCAGTTTTTCAAACAACACAGTACAGCAACCAGGACAATCTTCCGCCCGCTTTCCGTTAGCCATTTTCAATTGCAATCCTTATTGTACTTACATCAAGGTTTGTATTGGTGGGAAGAGGATAATACTGTGGTATAATGCTTGAAATTCAGCCAGCCATATCGATTTCAAAGTGCACGGAAAAAAGTCATAAATTAAATACCCACACCAGGGATTTATGGAGTCACCAGATTGTGGTGACGCTTCTGCTGAGTTGAACAAGAAAAAAAAAAAGTGGTGTGAGAAGATGATTAAGGAAGTATAAGGATCCTTATTTAGGATTTTGGTTACTCGGTTTGTGGCTGACAGGATAGTGGATTTAAGAAGATGATATTTAACGTGCTAGGTTTCCTCGGAAAACCTGAGGAAGACTACAATTGAAAATGTTGCTTTCATAAATAGAATTTGTTAATAATCTAATATTTGTTGTTCAATTCTGTGTCTGGCATGCATTCGATTGACAACCACGAGATCTGATACGGGTGGCCCTAAGCCCCTAAGGCAACGTGGAGTTCCAGAAATCTATACGTGCAGAAGATCGTGGATGTGTACGAACATGTTTAGATGCACTTTTATTGGAACGAAACAGTGCTTCCGAAAAGTTTAAATATATTAGGTCTATGATCGACAATAAAGCATCCTGTGATGACGATATCAACCATCGCGTAAGAGGGTGGCTGAAGTGGCATAACAAAAATGTCTTCACAGCAATAGTTTGCCCATCGCTTACATGTTCAGAATGTTGGGCAATGTACAAGAAGTATATAAGAGTTAATTTACGGCAAATGAGATGGAGATGCTTCGCATGACAGAAGAAGTATTAAATTTAGACCTAATCATGAAGAAGCCTCCACGTCAAAATACTATCGTTAATAATATATGCAGCATGACAAACTCAGCTGGTGCTGTCATATACTTAGAAGAGACACTGAGAACTCCGTGTCCAAAAAAGGAATTTTTATACAACGTTCCGGTACAATCGCGAATGAGAGGCAGGCCCTGAAAAAAACAAATGCAGCGACACCAGCATTCAGCTGGCTTCAGACATGGACAATCTATAACCGGGAAGCTTGTAGATTAGTTTAGGTGAAGCGGAGAAGTTCGAAAGGTGTGATCCCATTCGAGATCATAATATAGATAGCTATAGCATCGTCGGAAAGGTGAAAAAGAAGAAGATCATTGTCTTTTGACTTGTTGTCATCTTGACTTTGAATAGAATCTATATGTACCTCACAATCCTCACAGTGCGTCCGAAGGTGGAATCTACGTTAATCAGATGAACATGCCCTGCAGTAGAATTAGAAATATTACATTAATTCTTTTTTAGAGTTTCAATAGAAAACTTTCAATGAAAATATTGATATAATGATAATATAAGGAGAGATTAGAAAAATTACGATGCCGACGCTGTTCGAGTGACACTAATTTTGTTTCTGTTGATATTCCATCTCCATGATGACAATAATTGTACTTACTTTTAGCGCTGGACTATCCATATTGGCAATGTAGGCAGCTGCCTAGGGCTGCAGATTTTAGGGGGCGGCAAATTTTCTCCTTTGGTTGTGGAAAATGCGTCAGCAGCAATGTAAAAAATTTGTAAAAAACGTTAACACCAAATCTCCGTTATGTGAATTTTTATCCAAAACCCTGAAATGCAGTTTAATTAAGACTATTGCAAAAATAAGGAACACCAAGTTTTATCAAAATCGTTAGAGCCGTTTTTGAGAAAATTTGGAAAAATAAAACCGTTATATGGCAGGTACCCGTTATCGCTTGGCTAAAACAAAAATTCGAATTTCTCCTTTAGGGTATTACCAAAAAGTGCTAAACGCGAAATTTGAACTAAATCGGTTAAGCCCTTTAGGCTGTAGGTTGGTGCACAGACAACCAAACGTATACGCACATCCGTACAGACAGAACGACGGACGGCATGACGAAACCTACTTTTTGAGGCTTCTCTATCATCGTAATGTCATGTTTGATTAAAATCTCGATTTTTTTTTTACACTACACCAATACATACTTGCCCTATTGAGCAAGTAAAAATATATATAGTTTTTTTTATTTATTTATTATTAAATCGCCGAAGCGTTTCGTTTGGTTAGGACATTATCAAGGCACTAATTTACATTTAAACATTCAGTTATCAAATCAACATAATAGGCTCAATTCTAAGATCCGGATTCCATAGGCAAAATGTTAGCTCATTTTGTTTACCTAGCTTTTGCGAAGGAGCATTAAATGATGATAAAACTGGTCTAAAAGGTAAAAAGTAAATGCAAATCATACTTCGAAAAAACTGCCAGGACAATACAGACTCGTTTAACTGAACATCAAAGATCTTCTATGCTTTCGGATCCTTCTTGAGGCTTTCCTAACATCTCCACAACTCTGGTCACGACTGTTGTATAGATGACATAGAATTCCTTCATTGTTTACCTGCCGGACGCGTACTTAATATGTACGAGATTTTTGAAATAAACAAACATAAAACACAAAATATTTTAAACTGTCAAATAGACTTTTATAATAATAGCCCTCTTTTAAATTTAAAAATTTCTTAAATGCAGCACATAAATTTACTATTAAAAAAAAATCTTAAATACAATATTTAAATTTGTTCTTTTAATATCTTTATACCAACGTAAATGTTGGTATGGTTTCAAGTTTTACTATAGTTTAATCGAAAAATGTCACGCTTTTTTAACCTTTTCTTCATTGTTTAAATGTACACATGTTTTGATTTGATAACTGAATGTTAAAATGTAAATTAGTGCCTTGATAATGCCCTGACCAGAGAAAACGAGTCGGCGTCAATAATTAATAAATATATAAAATACTATGTATTTTTTAATAGTAAAACAAGTGTTTTGTATTTCTTAATTATTTAAGATATGTTATTGTTCCATCAAGTACCTACAAAATTCTCTGTTGAGAAGATTAAAAAAGTCACGTATAAGAGTTTTCAAAAAACCTACCTCAGCGCCATCTTTGGAATAATTTAATTCATTAGTTACTTCTTACAACATTAGCTTTTTTTCAGTGAAAGTCCCGCTAAAATCGGTCCAGTGGTTTCTGATCGGTTCATATATAAGAACATGCGCAAAAAAAGCGACCCTAGTGCAACCTATAGGGAGTAATTCAAATAGCTTATTTTACCTGATACAGCATTAGCTATCGGTCAGTGAAAGTCCTGTCAAAATCGTTCCATCCATTCTCGAGATTAGCACACAGGCAGACAGATAGACAGACCGACAAGCATTTGAAAAATGTGTGTTTTGTTATAAGTGCAGTATATGCTTTCAAATGCATCGTGTTAAAAGCCGTTACTTTGACATTACAAACAAACACTTCATTTTTATTTATGGGTACAGATAATTAAAGAATATCAGTCATGTATACCTTGAATTAAAAATTTCTTAAATTCAAAAATTCAACCATTTATTTCAATCTACCATAGTAACGTCATGGTTTGATTCTTACAAATTTTTTTTTATTTTTTTCTTACGTCAAATGTTAAGAAAATACCAGAATGTGGGTGCGGTGCATAAGTAATCACAAACAGAAAAGTAGGCCGAATTTGCTATGTGGGTTGAATTTATTTTTATCTTTACTTTACTATCGAACCTTGAACTTGATTTGATAAAAACGCGTGTGGGTAGCTTCTTACTGCAGAAGGCGTTTTGAATAAACAATTTAAGAAAAAAAAATTTGTTATTCAATCATCGATATGACAAATGTAATTTTTTAGAGTAAGCTATCTACAGATGTGTAGACTTAACCAAGCCAAAAAAAATCATTATTATTATGAAAGTTCAACATTATTCCCATTGCCCACTATATATTCTTTAACTGGAAATTAATCATTTAAATTCAGCTAAAAATTTGCAAAATCATTATTTAAATGTATTTTAAGTTATAACCCCTGTTCCTGAACCTTCTCACATATTTTTTTTTTTTTTTCATTTCTAAAATAGTTACAAATTAAATTCTTTAAATTCCTAACATTACATTCCGATACAACCGAATGTTACTTTTATACAAACCCACACAGAAAAATTCAAGAGAATTCCTTGAAGAAAATGCCGAAGTTAAAAAAAAAAAAAACAAACAAACATTCTCAGTTAAAGTTTTCTTATAGTGTGGTGAAAAGTTTATCCTTGTATTTAAAAAGCTTTTAATTATTGGAAGACCAGTGGCGTACATAAAAGAGTAAGTTAATTGTTCTTATGAATAGCATTATTATTTTTAAATTCATGGTCGGAAATTTCTGACAGGAAGAAAATGTTTTCTATTTTCAAAGGCATACGATTTGGAAAATACATAAATTGATTTTAAAAAAGGGAACACCACTCCGTATTTTTGCTGACCGCTAGAAGCATGGCAGGTTCCGCCACTTGTATGATATTTTGGGAAGGCCGAACAAAATTTTTGGAATGAAAACAAAATCTTTTGAATGAAATAAAACCTATCACTCAAACTCAAGAATCAATAATAATTTTTATTGTGTTTTGAACGTACATATGTCCCACAAGCATTCTCTTCTTTTCACTTCACTAATTAATAAACTGATGTTCATCACGACAAAATTAAATGCAGTGTTCGCGATAGTAAGCTTAAAAATCAACTAGCGTTGTCTTTGACGTTGTTGATTTTTCATACATTAGTTTAACTAGCGTACTAGTGTACCGCAGCTTTAGGCGATACAAAATCGCAAACAAGAACTAAGTGGAAAAGATAGATACAAGCGTAATTACGAAGCTTCACGCAAACGTATAAGTACGCCTGTGTTTAGAAATTCATAATTATAGTGGATTGCTTTTAATTTATTAATAAATTTAATTTTCCTTCTGAATGTACTTCGAGAAATTCTCGTTTTCTTAAATAGCCCATCAGTAAAATTAGAATTTTACTTCGAAAAAATTCGTACAAAGCTGGATTTGGAGCTGGAGACCTATTTGTTCTTGTATCTTGAGCAAATACTCAAAAGAACCCATTTTTTGGCCCGCAGCTAAATTTATTTTGGGGTCGAAATTCAGTTTCAGTTTTTCAGCCGTTTTGAAGTTCCGGAAAAATTTGTAAAAACACCAAATCTTCTTTATGTGCATTTTCAGTAAAAATCCTGAAATGCATGAAATTATTATTATTTGCAAGTAATATAACGTACCTACACAAAGTATTATGAGAGGTACCCACTACAGTTTAAGTTTTTCGAAATTTTCTTGAAAACGGCTCATACGATTTTAATGAAACTTTGTGCACGTTATACTTGCAATGTTTCGAATATAACAGCATTTCAGCATTTTGGCTGAAAACGCACATGAAGAAGATTTGGTGTTAACGGCTTCTTACAAATTTGGCGACCCAGTCATGCATTTAATTTTTAATTTCTGTGGATTATACTTAATGGGAAAAGCACAAAAAAAATGTGAAAGTGAAAAGCGCCAAATACTATTGTTTGCAATGTTGTCTAAAAACAAACTTCGTAACAATTAAACAATTTTTTCTCGAAATTGGTTGATGGTACGATGAAAAGTGTTAAGAAGTTTTACATAGAAAATCATATAAGCTACAATTTTTACCCAAATATTTTTTTGTAAAAAGTTCATAGTTTCCGAGAAATTTGCAAAAAACTGAATTTCAACCTCTTTCCCCACTAAAAAATTATCACAGTGCAAAATCATGAGTACTTTTGAGGATTTGCTCAAGACGTATAAAAACAAACGTCTCCAACAAAATCCAGTTTGTCCAAATTATTTCGTAATTTTTCCTTTTTTTATTTCCTGACTTTAATTTCACAAAAAAAAAGCTTTTTTCTTTCAATACCGTTCAAAATGTTCATTCCTATAAAATTGGCCTAAAGCCTGTATTATTTTTCATTAAATATTAAATTCAAGCAATTATGAAATTAAAGCTCCGCACTTAGTAGTTGACCCTTAAAATTATATCAGTCAAGAGTGTGAATACGAACAAAAAAAAATCACCTTATTCACCTCGGTTTACTTCTCATTGTCATCATCTCTTTTCTCTAATCTCTATCCAGCTCTAGGACATGTAATTTATATATTGAGTAGGAGCAGGCGCATTCCTTTGCATTGAGAATACTTCAATTTCTCAACAACGCTAAAATTTTCTACACTCATAGAGAGTATAATATTTTTGAGAGAATAATATCGTGAGAAAATTTCTCTACACAGCATCCAAAAATCCTCACCCACTACGCAACATCCGAAGATACAAAATTACTGTGCTCTAGGAGAAATGAGATAAATACATTTAATGCCGCAGGGTGAGCTCTCTACCTTCAATTTTAACTTCAATAATATCACACTAAAGCCACCACCCAAACTGAACCCCCACTTCCTATCCCTTACAAATAAGATAAGAGAGTAAAGTTCAACAGTTTCAGGACATCCACTCGTAACTGTTTACTCTGAGATAATGATCATCGAGCTCATCCCCGAAAAATACACACAGATACCAGATATTAAAATATTTGTATTCTCTTGGGGTAACGGGTGCGGCTGGGGGAGCATTTCTGCTGAGCATGTATTTTGGAGCAATATTCGTCCTTATAATCGCCTCTCTGAACGTAATTTAATTTTTTTTTCTCGTTCATCTCCGATTTTTTTTTTTTTTTTGTGAGTTCAGTTCAATTGAGTTCAGGGAGGGATGAGCGAAATTCCATTCCTGATTTTTTTTTTGTATCTAGGATACACACAACTTCAAAAAAAAGGTGTTTGGATGAGAATTAAAAAAAAAAATATATTCTCTTCTTCAGCTTTTATTCTCCTAGAAAATTCGGTTAAGCGCGGTATGGATTCAGATAACTCCTGGGAGCTTCTCATTCCATTCCTGCAACAACTGCTGCTGCTCCAGCTACTGTGTACTGTGTAGCTGCTGCTGCCACTGACAACGGACGGTTCTTATGGTTACCTATCTAACTACTGTTGGAAGAACTCGCTCTTCTAGGATGACAACGCGGCAGTCCAAATCTCCTCCACTCACTTTTTGTGAGTTGTTGTGTTTTTTTTTCTCTTGTGTATATGTACGTGCGTATGTGTTCTAGTTTCCATTTTTTTTTTATTTTCCCAATAAAGGGGGGCTAAAACAGCGCAAAATTTCAGGGCGTTTAGTCCCAGACCGACTTTTCATTGAAACGGATTTTTCGGTGAAATATTCTCGTGAACTAAAAATAGTCCAGTAGTGTCGCAGCACCAGACTGACTGGCTGGCTGGTTGCGGATTCGTTTTGTTGCTCCTTAATATTTTGCTCTCGAAAAATATAGTGCTCCAATTTAATACACGGGAAAGGACAACGATGATGGTGATGATGACGACGAAAACGACAAACGGAACGAAGAACACAATATACATCATATACATATACTTATATAGGGGAGCGCAGGATTGTGCCCTTATCCTCCTCTCAACTTCAACAACATACTGCTTCCAGCTATACTCAACAAAGCTACACCTAGCAAAAGGCACTGACTTTGATTTTAGTCGATAACGAGTCCGGTTAGTAGTCTAACGGTGGTGATGGTGGTAGTAGGTTCAAGCGTTACAAAATATTAGCAGACAAAAAAGTGTGTTAATTTTTTTTTCCGGGTGTGAAGTAACGGTTGTTGTTGTAATGTTTTGTATCCTTTTTTGCTGATCCTACTGCCTTTAATCTGTTGGTCGTCGAGAATATTCTTGTGATTATTGTTATTTTTTTTTGTTGTTAACTTAGATTTTTCAAACTTTTTTTTCAATGTAAGTAAATGTGAAAAGTGGTTTTGAAGTGATTTTGAAAACTTTTTAAAAAATTTAAATTTATCATAAACTTAACTTTAAAAAGATAAACTAAATTGAAAATTTGAAAAAAAAAAGTTTTTACTGAGATTTGAACAAGCAAAAAAGTGTTTTATTAGAGACTTTAGAAAACGCCGTTTTTGACCTATTTTTTCCAAGTGCTTACCAATTTAAGAATTGGCGGTCAATAGAGACAACTGATAGCTGCAGCATAAACGATGGTATTATTCATTATTTATTTGGTGAGTATTTTTTTTTATATTTAAATATTTTAAATTAAAATTTTATTTTTAATTAAAATATTTTTTTTTATTTTTAAAAGTATTTTATTAAATTTGATTTAATTTTATAAAATTATTTTTTATATTTCTTAATTACAATATTAATTTATTAATATGAAATAAAATCAGGAATAAATGAATCTATCTTGAGATTAAATAAAGAAAATTAAAAATCAATTATGAAGTTGAGTTGAATATCTTTTAAAGCTAAAATATTGCTATTAATATTTAATGTGTATTATGTATTAAAGCCTCATTCATAAGGCCATAACTACACGATTTTAAGGAAATCCATAACAGCAATCCATTAGGTTGTATTAATGATTAATTTACTTAGAGGTTTTTCTTTAAGAATGAATGAATCGTAATAAATGAGGTGCTAATTTGATCAGCATTTAGGGAATTTCAAGACTGTTTTTTTTTTGTTTCTTTTAAAGATAATGACGGTATTTAGTAGGATATACTTATATCAAATGAAAATATATACACTCATTCATAAGGGAGTAATCTGTTTGAAAATTGGCCCATTAAAGGTGGGTTTATTTTTATTATGAGTTATTATTAAGAGAAGTATTTTTGGAATTAATGGTATAATAGCTCTAGGGAATTAAGACAAATTAAGCGGATTCATTATAACATTTTAGGAAGGTTAAACAAAATATTATTATTTTTATCGTGAGCTGGGAATATAATTAGCTAAGTGGTTTTGTGGGTCAGTGGTCTTTAAGATTCTTAACTAATACCTACATATTCCATTTAACTTTGATGGAATCTATAATATTCCTTATAATTGATTGGAAATATATTTGATACTATAATTTACTGTTTATATATTGATTATAATAGAAATTTTAAATTCAATGATAACATTTTGAAATTTAGAGCTTTCGAAAAACACGTCTTTTGGAAAAATTCATGAGTTATAAAATATAGATACCTGTGTTTTGAAACTGCTCATGTTTAAGGCCAATTAATGTTTAAAATAAATTGAATTTTTTAATGCTAAGTATAATTATTGAATTTAATAATTTAATTCACAATAATATCTTTTATACACGTAATTCATTACTTATCGGTGACTTTCAAGTTTCAAACATCTAATAGCTATTTAATAATTTTACGGAAAATGTAATATCTTCTTGATATTTGACATGTTTTGTACTTAAAAAGGCAAGGGAGAGCTGCCCAAATATTTTATATCACAAGTAAATTCTTTAATTTTCAGTTCATATTTCATTCGGTTTTGTATATTGTGGAAAGAAATTTGTTTCTTAAAGGTGTGCCCAGACTAAAGAGACATTTTAGAAACGTTTTAGAAATATTTATTGTATACAGAAAACATTTCCGAAATATTTCTTGATTTTTTTCTCAATTCTTTATTTTTAAAACATTTGATGTACCTATAAAAAACGTTCCCAAAATGTTTTTTGAATGTTTTTCATAAAACATCTTTGGTCTTTCGATGCTGAAATGTTTTTGAAAAGCATCTATGTTTTCCATTCGCAAAGTGAAACTTACAATGTTTCGCAAATGAGAAAGGAAGAAAATAAAGTGTTTTAGAAATCTAAAAGTGTCACGTGGAAGATAAATTGGGAAATACGAAACATATCAGAAGCATTTTAAAAATGTTTCTTCAAGCGTATACACCAAAAAAAAAACATTTTCTGAAATATTTCTTAAATGTTTTTGCAAAAAAAGGCAAGGGTTTCTACGAGATTTTAGAAATGTTTTTTAAACAGGTTTTTGTTGAAATATTTTTCTGGTGTGGATGTAAAAATTAATTTCTACTTTTGGAATGTCGCTAACCGCAAAAAGTTTAACATACACCATTCATTTGACATAATTGAATCAAAAACAAATATCGTAGCTTGAGAACAAGTAAAAAACTGGTTTCTATCAAATGTATATTGAATCATTTGCAGAGTTGTTTTTGGGAGGCATTTCAATAGTATGCTATTAATCACACCTATTGTGAGTTTCGCCCGGAAAACCTTTCACCCGAAATATTTTTATTCGCCCGGAATTTTAAAAGTTATTGCGAGTTTCACGGGAATGAAATTCCACTTCAAATCAAAACTGACAGTTCGAAAAAAAGGTGTGTTCAGAAAACTGAGTTTTTAATAAATTTCCCTTTGTAATGGAAACAGTAACACAAAATCTACACCTTTTTTTAATATTTAGTAAAAAATGCATAATAATCAATGTAGCGACGCAATTAAGCGACGATACACTTTCAATAAACTTTTCATTGATTTGTCTAAAAAAAAACATAACAGAACATGCTGTTACAAACAATTTCCCTCTCCACATTGATTTAGTGTTTATTCGTGGTTGAAATTTTCATATAAACGGAGAAAAAAAGATGTTCCAACTAAAAAGTGGTCTAAAATCGACATCAACTTGTAGTGTTAAATACGTGTACTAATTTTTCCATAAGATTTAAATGAAAACGACGACTTATTCATATAAAGAAAGTCAATAACATGTGCAGTGGATTTGATTGTAAATTAAAAGTAGATGGATAACAATTTCTACCAAATTATATCAAAATTAAATAACTAATTGAAAAAAACATAGCACTGCTACGCAGATTAACTGCTAGTAGTTGATGGCGCCCCTAGTTATGTTGGAACACGAGTGAAATTAGCTACTGACGTTCCATATCTAGTACGGCAATGGAACAACGCTTCATGTGTTTCTGTTTAGTAAGTGTCAAAGTTTGATAAATAGAGTCAAATAAATTGTTTTAATTCTTTGAATCGAGATTGTTTGAACTTTAATAATTCTTTAATAAATAAAATAAAAATCTTATAAATATTGAGCATTGTCTCACATATTTTTGTAGAGGAAGAAGTTTTTATTTGTGTTTTGTTTCTTGTTCATACATTTTGTTTGCTGCCGCTTTCTATTTTACGTAGCGCTTTTATCCATCCCACCTATGTAGCTACATACATTATGCATAATTTTGTGTTAATTTGTATGTGCTGCTTTGTTCCTGAAACAATAAGATAAACTCTATTTTACTTTTGTTGATAAAAAACAAATAAAATCTTACAATTCCCGCCTCGTTCTATCTGTTTCACCTCCAAAAAATAAATGGAAATATTAGCTTGCAATAACAAGAAATTCCACACGGAATAAGTACTTACAATAAGAGAGTTTTTTTTCGAACAATTTTTCACACGAAACTCACAATAAGTGAACAGTGAAATGGGGGTTTTTCCGTGTGGAATTTTGCTCTCGTGGAACTCACAATAGGTGTGAATATATAAGAATCAAATTTAACCAATTGGACTGGGATTCAAAATTCTGTTTATTTCAAAATTCTGTTTTTTCTTTTTAATTTTGTAAATATTCCAAAATGTATTGTTCTGGTATACTTATATGTTGTTAATTCATTGATAATTATGTATGAATAAGAATTTTGGGTTAAAACAAGTGCTAATTTAAAAATTATTTTTTAATTCCATTTTAAATAAATGAAATGGCTTGTTTTCTGTTCCCGATTATGTAACTTCATTGCTTCGCTTGGGTGTGTTCAGTTACCAGACATCAATATATATACGTTCATATACAAAATTCATATAAATTTATGCAGAATTTCCGTGAAACTGAATAATAAATAATTCCAAATAATTCTATCTCATCAGTTAGATACTATATACCTTCCTACAGAAAATATTGTAGTAGACTTATTGGCGCATATTCATAGTTATTTTTAAACTTGGGTTTTTCTTAGACTGTGTTTAAAAAATATAATTTAAATAGGATAAACTCGAGTTTTTCTTAAAAACAACTTAAACATGGTCTATGAATATGCCCCATTGTTTAAGTTATATCTAATAGAGCTGACTTTACTGGCTCCTATTGGAGCTATGATGTATGTGGGTGTATTTTGTTTAAATCAAAATAAAACGAATAATTATGTTACTTTTGTTCCATGAAAATATGCAGCCTTTGATTAGTAGCAAATATAGTAAGGTGTGGTTGATGAAAGATAAATAACTTTTTTTGAAATAAAGCGCAATAATTTTTCTGTTTCGTTAAACAATTTTCGTCTTCATAAATATGTGTTGTACATACTTCAAAAAGTTATTTTTGTCAACTTAATTAGATTGGGTACATCTCTTTTAACAAGCAAGATTTTGTTAAGAGAAAGAAATGGGTTAACCCTGTACTGCACCCTGCACGTACTAAAAACTAATGCCCAGTTGCACAAAAATATACTTAATAGCGTTTTAAGATTTATTGCGATTTTAACTTAAAATAGGTTGTACCAACGTTGGAAGGTAAATTTTTAATAATGAGGAAACTTGGTGCCAACCCCGGATTTTTAATTACCAATCAATCATCAATCAATCGATGGAAGATAATTCCATTTTTTTTCGAAAAAAAAATCCGATAAATTTTGATAAAATTTTGTAAGTAGGTACCTATGACAGATTTGCTAACAACGGTAATGTTTTTGTATCGAAATCATTTTTTTTTTTAAAGACAATATTAATGGTACCAAGCATAATCGTATTTGTTTATATGGAATATTTCTTAAACAGCAATTCCGATTTCAACAAAAATTTGTATACTAAAAGCTCTGCCAAAAAAATTATCAACCAATTATCTTGGTTGTTTCTGCGTCAACCAAGCACCGTGATTAATTCAAACAAGCTTCGTGGTAATTTTAATGAAAAAATGCAGATACAAAAATGATCACGCAAGCTTGTTTGAATCAATCACGGTGCATAGTTGACGCACAAATTACCAAGTTTTTCTTTGGGTGTTGCAATCGATAATTTTGATAAAACTTGACTCCCTGAAATTACGCAATAAGAAATAAAAAATTAGTGGCACTGACAGCTCCAAAGATCCACGGCCCAGTGACTTATGTACAACGCTCAAACAGTCCTTTTGTGTGCGTTGTTATAGTTCTACAGGATTGAGAGAGACCTGTATACAGTTTTACATCGAATCATGTCATGTATTTGAGTATTTGATTATTTGTCACTACCTCGCAAGAGGCATGTTCCCCTGAAAAAAACATTAGGTGTTCTCGAAGCTGGGCTCAAACCCAGACCTCCGGCGTTCCGGAAAAACATTAGGTGTTCTCGAAGCTCGGCTCGAACCCAGACCTCCGGCGTTCCGGAGGTCTGTTTGTGGTTAGTCCGACACACTAACCACTACCCCACGGGGCACTACAAAATTACGCAATAGGAAATTTCGCCAAAAAGTGTTTTGAAAGAAGAGCCCAAATATGTTGTCGTAAAAATTTTGGAAAAAATACCCTAATTTTGAAAAGGAAAATTCGCCAGAACGGTACAGGGAACTAACTTCACGGGAACTAACTTCACATGGGAACTGACTTCACCACTAGTGGGAACTAATTTCACTTTTTGTTGGTGAAATAAATTCCCACTAAAGGTGAGAACTAATTTCATCTGAAGATTGTCTGATGTAAGATCCCATCTATACAACCAGGAGACAGAAGGCTGAAAATATGGGGCGACTTTAGTTCCCTGTGTCCCTAAGAGCTGAGATTGTTAAGGCGGGTTATGCTGCCCACATGCAACCCCCCTGCCTGGCCCACTATAGGATTTGGGGTGAGTGCGAGTTTGGGTGGGTGCAATTTTGGGTTTGCTATATGTGCATTTTGTGGTGAAGTTAGTTCCTATGTAAAGTTCCCTGCACCTTAAAGAACCTAAGAAAGCTGATATCTACTAAGAAACAAAGACCTACTATTGATCACACGTTAAAAAAGTTATTTTTGCTGCAATGATTTTAAAATCCGTAAAAATACGTGAAGTAATATTATTTTGCGACAAAAAAAAACATAAAATAAATCATTGAGAGCCTTATTTTGGCGCTTTTTCTTTAAGTTTAAAAATTTAAAGGAAAAAAACCCAAACACTTTTTTTCTGGTGTTTTTCCAAAAATTAAATGTTGGTCGCTTTTTATCAGGATTCATAAAGGAAAATAGACCAAACTTATTTATGGAAAAAATAGAAACATTTTTGGCATTTGGGCCAAACTTTTTGGGTTAAAAAAGCTAAATTATTAAATGGATATTTTAGGGCTTTTCCCGATTTCCATATCACGTTTCTTGCGAAAGATTTTTTTTGTCATAAAAATACATATTATTATAAAAAATACCTGCCATGGAACCATTTTTTTTAAGAGTCTGTCTAAAGGCAGAATTAAAGAATCTCAACTCCCCTTCTGCTGTCCTGTCCGGCCGCCCGCGCTTGGTGTAAGTCCATTTCCATATTGTCCAGGAGCCGTAGAGAACTATTTCGCTTACGCAAAATTAGGTGCCTTAACACAGTAGATACATAGAAAATTTATGTTTTAAGAGTTCTTAGCATTTAGCATTTAGCATTTTTTTTTGTCTGCGTATACGAGAACTGTGAGACAGTTTCACAAAAACCTGCATCACACTACACTACAATGCGTGAGCATAAAAACAGAAGAAAAACTGCAATTTATTAAGAAACAAATTGTGCGTCTTTAATCAAGTGAAGCGCTACTGTATGTAATGCAAGCAAATTAAATACAAAATGAAAACCAAATTTTTTGCACAGACTTTTATTCAGTTGAAAGATCTTTAAATTTAATTTAAATTTAAACATATTTTTTTTTGAGCGGAATTATTATAGTCAAAAAGTTGTGATGAATTTCAACATATGCAGGAAGATCACGAAAAAAAAGATATCATAATATAGTCATGCTTGTCCTAAGTCCCATCGTATAATATTTATTCAAAGTTACTCAATAACTTCTACAAGACCTTCAATTTGCAACAATATTTAATCGACTTAAATCATTTAACCCACATCCTACTTAACTCTGTATTACCGCACCTTGAAAAATATTACAACTCTTCCTCATCAAAGATTAAGTTAATGTGTGTGTCACACCTGCAGGAACCTTCTTTCCATAATTTTTCAATTAAACGGCTCTACACCAAACCAAGGATCGACGACCAACCAACGTCTTGCTGTCATATCGATTTTTTTTTTTTTACTTTTTATGAGAAAAATCCTTTTCATTTACCCACACTTAAGAGACTAAAGTGTGAGAAATAAAAATGCCATTGTGTCATCCTATCCTGCAGCAACATAATAAAACGTCATGCAACACCACACATATAGTACCTATCTACATCCTTCACACTACTTTTATATATACATCTCCATTACATCGTCACATCGTTCCGATTCATTACTATGAGAAGGAAAAGTTTATAATATGTAAGACAACAATATCCTTATTGTTCGTGTGATACTTTTAAAAGCTTTACTTTGAACTTCACTATGGTGAAGGTGGTTAAGTACTTTTATGGTGCAAAGTGCACCAGGAGATGAAAAAAGAATACTGCATTTTATATGAACATCAAGTAGACATCCTTGCTCCTACTGCCACAGAATGTTTGTCGGAGGCTTTTATGTGAATGGGGATACCCACACTTTCATTTTGTTTAAACGATTAAGTACAATGAACGTAATAAACTCCAAAGGAGTAGGCCATTCCATTTTCTCAAAAACTCCTTCAGAATATAAAACAATTTAACTATAGTTTTCGTCCCTTAGTCCAAATTATATGTATCGCCTCTGTCATTTAATTAAATTAAAGGGGACAATGACATTTACTATAACACTTCTGAGTTTCATTATGCTTCCGGTCTTACGAGTGATGTGATATACTCATAAAGGATTTATATCTATCTACTGTGCTTTATAATATTTCTGTGTTGGGAAAGTCATTTTGAGGCTTTCAACTCGTTAAGTGTTTAATATTAATATTTAAGGGTTGGTTAATAGATTTTAAAGTTGTGTTTAGATTTCCTTGAGGATAGATATTGTTTTAATTAAAAAATATTTGATCATTTATGTTTAACTTTAATGAAAGATTAAATTCACTTCAATACATTATAGTTCTTAACGCTCAGCATAGTCACTGTAGTGATCCACTACATGCGACTCATCCCTTACCATTGGTATGTCTATTTTCACTCCCAAGCCACCGCATAGAATTTCATGTTGAAGATATTCTTTTTGCTGCGCAAACGATCCTCATGATCATCATATCCAGAAACCCATAGCGCCGCCTAAACACTGCAATTAATTAATTGTCGCCTGTTGTCATCTGAAACCACTGTGCCAGATACACAACTATATGGGACAGTGCATGGCAAACGCAAAGGGAAAGCACGAGCTTCATTAATAGACATACCAATGGTAAGGGATGAGTCGCATGTAGTGTATCACTACATCCCTCATGATAAATTCAACAGAAAGGCGCAAAATTTTAAACATTTAAAACCCATTCTAAATCAACTTTAAAATGAGCGTCGTGTCTAAAAAATAAATTTAGAACGAAAGTCGGCTCTAAATTTTAAACGACATAAAGTATACTTTTACCTTAAAGAACTTATCTAACTTTAAAAGCAGCAAACCCTTTGTTTATCTTTTTAAAGTATACTTTATCGAGCTGTCATTTGTCATTTCATTGTCGGTCAAGAAGAAATTAGGCTGTAAGTATAGATTCATCCAGACAAAAATAACTGTACTGCAAGTTTTATTATCGAGAAAACACAGTCTCCCACCTGTGAAATAGAAGCTTCAGCTACACTGCCTTCCACGTTAGTGCAGCCGACTGTTCTTCTTTCATCTTTTGCAGACAAAGCTCTTGAGAGTTCCATAAACGATGCACGAGATGAAAACAACGAAGATCATGAAGGCGGAGAATTTAAAGATGAGAACGAAAACGAAGATGAGGAAGAAGACGATGAAAGTGGCCCTCCAAGGACTCGACTTTCATACCAAACAAAAAAAAAAAAACATTTACACCAGCAACGCCTGCCATAAAGTCAGATTCACGTGGAAGTTTCAGCAGCTCAAGAAAAACAAATGCTGGAATTTCGAGCTCCGGAATAAATGGCAGTATAGCACACAAGGTGGTAACTGGTAAGAGATTCGGGCGTCCTAGTAAATCTTCACAGTTCGGTGGATTTGGCTCATCTTCAAGTTTTTCAGGATCTTCTCGTAATCGTCTTCAATCGTCAAGAATACAGGAATCTTCTTCAAACTACGGTGGTGGTGGATTCCCTAACTCACGTCGAAGTAGTGGTAGTTTCAGGGGCTCTTCAACCAATGTTCGCTCACACCAGTGCACTTATTTTATTAAAACCCGCAAAGCGTTTACCCCAATAATTAAAATATTTTATTTTACAAATTTATCTAAAAATTAATTCAAATGAATACGCGAAAACACTGAGGTTTCTTTGACATTAGATAGACGTCATTCAATTTTAGGCCTGTTCGTCGAAAATTTGCTTGCGTTACGTTACGTTTCAGCATTATTTGTCAGGGTTGTTTAAATTGTTTAAAATTGAGAAAAAATTAGACTAGGCTTCAGGTTGAAAGAACTTCTTTAATTAGAGTCGGTTCTTTTGCTTAAATGAGTAGTGTTTAAAATTTTGCGCCAAAGTATTTCACTGCGCCGTTGGAGTTATGGAAAACGAAAGATCGGTGATAGAACAATTGACAATTTGCAGGCATCAGTATCTGATCAACTGTTTTGACTATAAAATAGTAAGTTTTCATTTGACAGCACTATCGCTATAAAACTCTCGGGGGTATCTAACTTTAGGGTGGCAATCAATTCCGAATTAGCCTCTTAACAAATTAAGCAGTTGCTTAAGGCACCACAAATCTATTTTAAAGACACCCATCAAAGTTCCTGTAGTAAGATTTTAAGGCTTTATTAATGATAAGAACGTTAAACTATGAAGAAGGAAGAAGGAAAATATTCAAAAGAATAGTACACAAGTTTTGGAAGCGGCCAAACCAAATTAATTTTAAACTTGAATTGTAAATTTTAATATTATAAAATGAAAATATTATGTTTTTAATAAAATTTTCAACTAACTAGTGGACTTTACTGACACAATGATAAAATTATGTGCCCCGATCAAAACATTATAATACAGTCAGCCTTGTAGAAATAAAGCAGACGCATACCCACAAGACCTGGACACCGCGGTTCATAAGCTGAATTTCAGCAGTTAAATTCATATATGCCCTAAATAAAATAAGTTCAAGTAATTCCCCTCGCACAAGTTTTTAAACTCACGCCGAATTGTACAAAATAATACACGATTGTAAAAAAAAACGGAGGAATTGAAGAAAATTTCGTTGGCTCAAAAAATCTTAATCAATTCATCCACTTTTTTTAAGATTTTTGAGGAAAAAATTTAATGGATACATTCAACTTGAATTTTAAAAGTAATTTTGTTTTGGTGCCAAATAAATTATCTCCAAACGAAAATACAATTAGAATAAAATTCAGGCCATGTATGAGCTGTTTTTACAATTTGCAATTAGTAGAGGAGCTGAATTTTAACCAAAAAACCTCTCCGCCTCAGTCAAATCGACGGTGATTCTTTAGGATTAGTGAACTTAAAATAGCTCTTTATATATTGATATATTTTCATGCCTAATGGCAAACTGCACCGCATGGCGGAGAAATTTATTTCGCAATCGCAAAAAGAGTCACGAAACTTTATCGGTTTAGAAGATAGAAGATCCGATATATCCTTCACGTCAAAAATACCATAGTGAACAAAGTACAGCACGACCAACTCAGCTGGTACTTATACTATCTCATATGTACTAAGAAGAGACGCTTGAGTCCAAAAGGCACTAACATACAACGTTTCGTTAGAATCTCGAAAAAGAAGCGCCAGGCTTAAAAACTTCTGATAGAAACAAATGCAACGACATCAGTATTCACCTATGGCCTCAGATATAGAAAAATGTATAAACGGAATGTTTGTCGGGTTTTTTGAGCTCGACCCGTCGAACCCTAGAACCGGATCAGTAGGTGAAGTGGGAAAGTTGTGATTCCATTTGAGATCATAATACCAATTCAATTCAATTCATTTTATTAGGTAGCAATAAACAATACTTGTATACATTTGGTAAGAACATAATTTTAGAGTTTTAGGATGGCTTATCCTTTTCAACTATAGTTTAATGAAATATATAACCATTATAGCTTCAGAATTTTAAAATAGTTCATTCAAGGGAAAGCTACATATAAAAACCCTTTTTCAACACTTAAAACTAAAATTGCAAAACTCCCGATTAAGCATACTAATAATAATATTTATAATACGATTCCGGAGACGGTACAATCATGAATTGTACGCAATCTACCTTGAAGCAGATATCGTGACAAAAATTAGGCTCGGTAGACTTCGGTGGGCAGGGCACCTAGCTCGCATGAGCGAAGAGGAACCTGCTCGGAAAGTTCTTTGTGGTACATACTATGGCAGACGACAGCGTGGTAGACCATGCTTGCGCTGGAGAGATGGCGTAGACCAGGTAGCCCGGAGCCTTGGGGTGCGCAACTGGATGGCGTCGGCTCGAGACCGGGATAGGTGGAGAGACTTGTTGAAGGAGGCCAGGACCGGACCCCGGTTGTCGAGCCGATGATGATGATGATGATAAAAATATTAATAATAATAATAATAATAGTAATAATAATTATAATAATAATAATAATAATAGGGTACATTTTTTTTAAAGTATACATTTATAAAAGAGATAAAGATTTAATAAGTTCATTATCGGAGCAGGAACAAGAATTGTAAAATTTTTGAATTGTTTTTTCAATAAGGGAGTCCAAAAGATGGACATTGCTTTGTTCATGAAGCCTGTGAGTTGAATAACACCATGGTAAATCAAGCATCATTTTGAGGATTTTATTTTGACATATTTGGAACATAAGTTTGTTAGTTTTAGCACAATCGTACCAAACAGGAGCACCATATAAGAGGATTAATTGGAAAATCGATTTATACAATAAAATTTTGTTTTCACTACTAAGTTTAGAATTCCTACATATCAATGGATATAGGATCCTCTTATATAAATTTATCTTATCAAGAGTTGTAGATATATGTTTTCCAAAATTAAATTTTTTATCTATCATAACGCCAAGATATCGACAATGCTCAGACCAGTCTATGTTTACTGAGCCCAATACCTACCGTCGGAAAAGAATAAGAAGAAAAAGACTTAGTTCATTTTTCGTTTTTGAAACATTATAATGTCTCGAGGATTTTTGTAGGGTTTTGAGAGCATGCTTTCGGAGAGTACTTCCTTACCCCTGTTCACTGGATATAGTATTTTTTCTGGCAGTTATCAATTGGAAGAAGTTATTAGAGTGAAGTATTTAATAGCGATAAGTTCCAGCTGATTGAATATTGCCACCATTCTGGCAACTCTTTTATACTCAAATGTCCAATTGATGGTTACTTCACGTGGTTGAAGTAAATTTTTTATCTTATTAGCTATTTTATTAGATCGTGTGACCTAGTCGTCTATTTTATTTATTTTATTTTTATTAGAAACTTTGACTACATCATTCTTCAAAGATCAAATGGTATAGTTTAACCTGTATATAACGGGTGTTTTTTTTTTCGAGGTATAGAACTTTAAGTTGGCATTACTTTTCAAGACGGCGACCGATTTAACAGCTGTTAAGTGATTTATTCTCAGTTTGGTTTGGCAATTCATCTTGAATAGACTCACGTCTAAACAACGCTTGCAAATTGTGCAATTTTATTTCGAAAGTAATGGTTCTGTGCGGAATACGTATCGCACAGATGTTAAGCGATGAAGCGCTCTTCTGGTTGAATGGCTACGTCAACAAACAAAACTGCCGCATTTGGAGTGAAGCTAATTTTCAAGTGTATGTCGAAACACCGTTACATCTAGAAAAACTGACTGTTTGGTGCGCTTCATGGGCTGGTGGAATCATTGGTCCGTACTTCTTCAAAAACGATGATGGCCACAACGTAACAGTCAATGGTGATCGGTATAGAGCCATGATTACTAACTTTTTCGTTCCTGAATTGAACAATCATGATGTCCTGGAGCTTTGATTCCAACAAGATGACGCAACATGTCACTCTTGCTACAATCGATTTATTGAAAGACGTTAGGTGACCGCGGGGTTATGTAAAGTCATTGGTCTATGCGGATAAGCCACAAACGCTTGACCATTTGGAAGACAACATTCTCCGTGTTATTGCCAATATACGGCCACAAATGTTGGAAAAAGTCATGGAAAATTGGACGTCCAGATTGTTCTATGTACATCCGAGCCAGACGTGACAGTCATATGCCAGAAATCATATTTAAAATGTAATGCCACAAGATTATCTTTCGAATAAATAAAAAATCATGTCAATCGAATATTCCATCGTTGTTTTATTGCAATTTAAAGTTTTATACCTCTAAAAAAAACACCCTTTAGAAGCGAAATACAAATGTGAATGACTTTTAATATTTTTTAGCACACAGCGACACGCTACCATTCATTGTTCATCCATGTTGTTATGTATCTAGACTTATTTTCTCTTTTGCGATGGTGGTTGTTCTTTGCAATGTAAGACTAGTTTATAACAACGACCATCACAGCACCTTGATAATAATTAAATTTTAAGAAGACAACAGCCATTTTGATTAAACTTCGTACACATTTATAAACAAGGAAAAAAAAAATCAGAATATTTGAATCTTAACACCATAACGTTACATTTACATTTGATGAAAACTGACAGGTTGAAACATCTTCAATGTGTCCATTGGTGTCGTCTGCTTTTAAAAAATACTTCACTCAAACCATAGAGAGTGAGAGGTATAAAATTAAATTAAGTATGCAAGGGAATAGAAATTGGAATTTTATTCTTGTACTAAACATGGTAATAAATCAGAGGTTAATATGAATTTTACGGCTACTGATTTAGCGAAAAGTCACAAAAGTCTCATCTCATAACCTGATATTTCAATATTTTATTTTAATATTGTTGTATCTTAGGCCGTAAACGTAAACGCCTTATTAGATAGTATTTTCTACATATTAAATCTTTGGAGAGTGAATTTAATAGATTGACAGATACCATGTTTAAAGAAATCACATATTTATCATTGGCATGGCACATATAACTTTTAAAGAACTAAATAATTTGGAGCAAGGGTTTAGCACTTTCATAGACTAAGTTTCATATAATTTAACGGTCTATAAGGTTATTGTTTTTGATGCTCACGATGCACTCTTTTATTGTATTTTTTTCACTCTTTGAATAATTTGAACTTCGATTCTTTGTCAAATCTCATCTAGTAAGTTCTCATTAGGCTTTGTGATTGATGTGAATGATGTTTCGCAAAAATTTAATTTCGCGTTTTTAGTTTGCAATTTTTTACTGACATTTTGTTATTTCGCTTGTTTATCTAAGTATACTTTCTTATTTCATAATTTAGTTTCAAAATTGTTTTCCCTATCGAATTTTTACATACTTTTCTCGTAGCGAATTTAAAGGGGTCAAAATGGCCTCAGTTTGTTTCTGGTGCTTAAGGTTATAACCAAGCATTACTTCAATAAGAAATCGCTGATTTTCTACTGGCGAACTGGCATAGTATTTCTGCTATGGAAACCGTGATATTTCTACTGGCAAATTGTTTTGTTATACTTTATACTCTTGTACTTTTCTGGGGATGAGCACAATAAAGATATTTGAGCATATGTGTGGGTCATTGAAATCCAGTTGCCCACCGTCGTATGCACCCTAAAGCTTACAATTTCCATTATTAATTAAATAGTCGCATTGATTTTTTAAAATTAGCTTAGTGTCCAAAATAACACCGAGACCACAAAAATAGCTTACATGTCCCAAAAAATTATCAAAAATGTAATAGTTTATTATCAAAGGAGATATTTTTCGAGTAAATGTCATTACTTTACATTTTGACAAATTTAGCTCTATGTCATTATTTGTGCACCAGTCATACAAGTCACTTTGTAGAAATATATATGCTTCTTCACGGTTCTTGAAAGACAGAAATAGTTTAGTATCATCTGCAAACATGATAATCTTTGAACGGGTTATCACATTAGGCATATCATTAATATAAATAACACTAATAAAGAAGGTCCAATGTGGCTCCCTTGCGGAACACCAGAGTTGCTTAGTGTTTGGCTTACATCCTTTATCGGTGAAAGAATTCAAGGTGTGCTTTTTGAGCAAAAAGTGTCCAAACTGATAAATGTGTTATTAATCAGTTAGGAAATCCAATACGACAAAATTAAGATATTAAGATGGAGTGATTAACACGGTCAAAAACTTTTCAAAAATCCAAGTAGATGACATCAGTTTGGAACCCATCCTGGCTCTTTATTATAGTTTCCGAGCATAAGTCCATTAAATTAGTTGTTGTAGATTTTCCTTCTGCAAAATCATGCAATTATGCTTGACATAATCACATAAGATGTTTTCGAACATTTTCGGGATACAAGATAGTTTGGCAATACCTCTGTAATTATCAACTTTACATATATTTCCTTTCTTGTGTAAGGCTCAGGGTATATTTCCACTGCTCCGGGAAAACAGCACTTTTGAGCAATAAGTTATATTAATAACACAATGGGTGAACTATGACAGATATACCTAAACTGTTTGCCGATATTTATAACTATTCCGGTGTTCCGCAAGGTAGTCACCTTGGCCCATTGTTGTTTTTGCTTTTCATTAATGATTTGACTGAAGTAATTAATTTTTCAAATTGTTTGATGTTCGCAGATGATGTCAAAATTTTTAAATCAATCAAATCTGTTGCTGATTGTTTGGATTTACAAAGGACATTAATAGTTTAAATCGATGGTGTTTTCTCAATTCCCTGAACTTAAATATACAAAAATGTTCTGTTATGTCTTTTTCTAGATCCGTTACACCCGTTATATATGATTATCAGCTGGTTACTATAAAATTAAATAGAGCAATAAGTCAGAAAGATTTGGGAGTAATTTTTGATTTACATTTGTCTTTTATATTTTGACTATGTTATATCTAGAGCTAATGCTATGTCAGGATTTATATTCAGAAATTCTCATGATTTTCGTGATCCTTATACATTAAAATCTCTGTTCGTATCATTGGTTCGTCCCATACTAGAATATTTTTGCGTTGTATGGTCACCTCTTTTCAAAAAAGATTTGATACGAATTGAAAAAATTCAGAAAAGATTCACTAAATATGCGCTACGAAAATTGAATTGGTCTGACACTATGCCATCTTATAACAGTAGATGCTTATTGATCAATTTAAAGTCTCTATCTAGTAGAAGAACTTATTATTCTGTAATGTTTGCTAGGGATGTGATTGTAGGGCATATTGACTGCTCCTCGCTTCTAGCTTTGTTTGGTATACATGCACCCTCTAGAACTTTAAGACCTAGATATAATGATTTTTTTCATATTTCTCGTCATGCAACAAACTATGGTCAAAATGAACCAATTACAAATGCTTGTGTTAAATTTAACGAATATGCAAATGTTTTCGACCTTGACCAAAATCGAGATATTTTCAAATGTATTGTTATGAATACAATTGTTTAAAATTATATTTTTCTTTTTATAATATATATTATATAATATGATTTATATTTATATTAAGTAGTCTAAGAAAGTTTTCTGTAACTTATAGATGGTTAAATAAATAAATAAATAAGATGGCGTTCCATCAGTGTATCTTATTGCCTCTTTGATTGAATTTTCTTGGCTTTTCCCCCGCAATAGTTAAAACCCATCTTTTTATACATTCTATCAAGTTTCTACTGAAATATCTTTTACATTATTGATCATCAAAAAGCCAATAATTTCTCAAAGTTCTTTTCAAACTTTATTCTACAAAAACAGCATAACTTTATGCAATAAAATTCTCACATACTCTCAAGAACTAAATACTTTTTCCTTATACACGCATAAAAGTTTGTAACTCATCACCACAATCAAAAAATCGATTTTTACACCAATTATATAAAACTCAAAATATAGATAAGTTCTAACCTCAATATAACATCGATGATCCTTTTAATCATCAAATATATATGAATGTATATTGGTGTATGAAAACTTTGTTCATAGATTCACTCAAATTTCCACTTAAACATGGATAGAGAGTATCAGGATTTATACACAAATCTATTAGATTAATTGATTCCCGAGATTGGTTACCAAAAAGCGTTAGGTATAATATTTACAATCCACTTTAGCCACAACTTCATGGATCCGATTGAATTTCATTACAATGAGTATGGTTTGGATGTGCTCTTGCATTCTAGTTGTTGTATAAATTGTGTTCTTCATCTCACATCCTGGCTTCCATTATATCCAGCTAAAATGGGGTATAGCGTTGATGATGTTTGTGTTCGACTCGAATCGACAAACGCACGGTATGTGTACTAACACTCTCGTAAATTAATTCAAACAAATTTAAAATTCAATTTGAAAGGACGCCGAATAATGTTGCCGTTGATGATGTTGATGATGATGATGATGATGATAATAATGTTGCATATGGATTGTATATGTAGCGTCCCATCATCTACCCCAAACCTGAAGTTTTATACCTCAATTACCAAACAAACACAAATTCAGACAAAACAACCAAAGCGCACTTCAAAAGTACCAACATTTTCGTACATTTTCGTTATATTCTGTTTAATTGTTTAGTAGAGTATCATCAAAAAAATAACAAAAATTACAAAAACTTTGTTCGGTAAAGTTTACGAGGAAACGAAAACCAGTGGTGGAAAAAGTGGTAGACCGTTGTTTTGTCTGACAATTTTTTGAAGGTTGTTTTCAAATGAATTTGATAAACATTGTAATAAAAAAGAAACCATCACTAAAGTGATGTTTTTGATTATTATAGTTGGTTGAATATGGGGGGTGTTTTTATACTTGCTGACTTGCGATATACCGTGCTGTAGCAGAAAAATGATAGGTACATATTATGTTTAATATAATACTGTAGAAAACGTTACAAATGAATTTGGCAGTTACTAAGCTCACGCTTTTTTGACATTACTAGCTCGAGAACAACATAACTCATTGTCACTTGTCTTTCCGCAACCGTAGATTTTTTTTCTGTAGGGAGTTCTGGAGTAAATGCCATATGAGACCTTATACAAATAATTTAAATATATTATTATAATAATTATTATAAAAAATTATCTTTAACAACTGTTCTTTTATTTTTCAGCTATTCAACCCCATTTTGATTGTAATGTTGAATGGCATTGTTAATTTAAAAAGAGGTAAGTCATTGAGTGACTTCATTTTTTAATTTTGAATTCAAAAATAAGTTACTATAGCAGGGGAGGCGATGCGTAAGATCACCTATCTCATCGCATCCTTCGATAAAATGGGAACTAACCCACAGGTTTCGATGGAACGTATATGCAAAACTGATGGTCGGACAAGCTTTTTCAGGTACGTTTAGTCAGAAAATGGCCACTTCCGGTCACTTTTGAAGCTGTTCTCACCACTATAATATTCGAAAAAAAAATATAGAAAAATCTATTTTAGAAAGGCAACATAAATTTATTATTTTCATTTAATAGCCTCCTAGAAGTATGCTTTGTTTTTGATCAAATGTTAAAAATTGAATAAAAACCCATCCCTGTACCAAAAATCGATAAAAAAAATGTTTTTTTTCTTCGTGTGTCATAGGTAATATGAGGAGACCCTCTTTTTGACCAAGAATTTTATATCATAGGTACAGGAAGATAATTTTACGGGAAATAATGTACCCTGTTGTGAGAAATAGATTCACTTTTTTTTAGTTGAAGTCATTTCCCATAAAAGTTGAGGAATAGTTTAACTTATTTTGTGAAAAATAACTTCTAAATGAGTACAGTTAATTTAAAAACAGTTTGCCAACAAAAAAAATGGTTACACAACACATTATTTCTATGGTTTTAAAATAAAGAAACACGAAAAATCCTCGCAAAAAACACCGGCTGTTGCAATTTTTGACCAAATTTACCTGACAATGTTTGTCCTACCTTCGGTTTTTCAAATGGTAGGGCTTATCCAAAGGACGCGATTAGATAGGTTAACCTACGGTCGCCTCCCGAACTACTAGTTATGTTTTCTTATTTTGTGCTATTTTTATTTGCTTAATTTATTAGGTAAATTGAAATGCAAAACTAAAAATGTTTTATGAATTAAATTTAACAGATAATTTTATGATATAATTATTGGGAGATGATTTCGGCGTTATTTAATTAAATAACTTGATCATGTAGAATAAATTAACACATTTGCAATTGCAAGGACTGTGAAATGGGTCATCACAGAAAACGGTATTGCCAATTGAAAGTTTTTCACCTAAAAAATGTACAAGTTTTTGAAGTTCTTGTATTTGAAAAATATTCTGGTACAATAAGGCCAAACCAAAATTCGGAAAAGCATCCCTCCAAATGTGTGTATACTGTCCCAGGTGTATAAATGTTTGCGGTGGCACCTTTATGTTGGACACACATGTCCTATTGACCTCAGTAGCAATTCAATAATCACTATATGAATTTTAATTAATGAAATGGATCCTTTTGAATCTTAGTGACATTATAGAGATGGAAATATTCATTTACGTAGCTACCCTAGTTTTGATGAAAATTTGCATCGTTTACTAACAATTTTAATTTAATTCAAATAAATATCGTTACAAGGTTCTTATAATTTCTGACGTGCATTTAAAATAAAAGGCAGGACTCGGACTCAAAAACTTGATCTTAAAAAAATTTAAAAATCAAAAATAAAAAAATTACATTAATTCTACTGAGTCAAAAAATTATATTAATTTCACTGAGGGCCATACTTAAGCATTTATGTTCTACATAAATCCTAAAGTAGTACTTTTTCCTTTGCATAAACTGTCACTTTAGAATTTACGTAGAACATAAATGCTTAAGTATCGTTTCAGCAAACCGGCTTAAATCACAAGAACTTGTTCTTAATTATAATATAAAGTACAATACAAAACATTTTTAAAAAAGGAACTTAATTTATATTTTATAAAGATTAATCCTAAAACGCAAACAAAATTTGTGGATAAATGTAATAAACAAAAAATTGAATTTTTAGAAATAAATGGAACTTTTTTTAATAATTAAAAAATCCAAAAAATATTCCAATTTAAAATTTTAAATAGTCAACTAAAATCTCTCTAAATACACATTGATTTTACAAAAAAATAAAAAAGGTTCATTCGATTTAGGTAGTACTACTTTAATCCATTTGCGAAATATTGGAGTTTTAGATTTGAATTTTTTTTTGTCAAATTTTGGTTGGTCAAAATAAATTAAGACGCTCAGCGCAGGAGAAAGCTATGTGGAAAAAAAACCATTCTATGGTGGTGAGAGTATTTCAAACATCTTTTTTTGCATATATATATATAAAAGCCCATAAGGCAGAAATCATTTCAACCAAATTTTACATGTGTTAAATTCTATCAGATAGTGAAAATCAAAATTTCAAGAAAACTCGTTTAGCGATAGCAATGAAGCAATTTGAATTTAATTCAATACTAAAATTAAAGAATCAATTTTGAATAACGGCATAAAATTTTTTGTCAAAAATGTTTCTGTTAAGTTTTACCTATAAATAATTAAAAGAAAAACTGTTTTTGTGAATTCAATATTTCAAAAACCTGTAAACGGATTTTTATGAAATTTAGTCCTAAGGTAGGTATAACAAACTAAGTTCCAAAAACTTGTTGCCTACTTATTTTTTCTTAGAAAAATATTAAAAAAAAACTATTTTTTTTATTTTCGTAAACTCTTATTTAGTAAAAAAAAAATTTTGCATTTAAAAATATTTTGGCTTAAAAATATTTATCACTTTTAATAAAATTTCATCCATACCATTTATCCATATCACTAAAAGCATTAAAAAACACTTCCCTTATTAAACGGTTCTTTTCACAATCAACACTAGTTTTTTTTCAAAATCTTATCCGAAACCCACTGTATATTAAAGCAAAAAAACAATTTAATCAACTCAAATTAAAGAGTCTCTATTATAATTAGGTACTTTTAAATCAACAGATTACTTCCATTTGTTTGTTTCAAACAAAAATGACAGCAAGTTCTTTTGTGTTTACGTCCTTCGCTAATTGATTTTGGTAAAAAAAAAAAAAAACAGTAATTCTCTTTCCGTAATCGGATTAAATTGTTACTTCATTTGAAAATTTATCTTATGGGCGTGATTCGTTCTCGTAACACAATCATTGTGACTTTGTTTTGAAATGAATAGAATATATAAATAACTAATTAGAATTAATTGTGTTTATTGAAATTTACAATAAATAAAAATCCTTTATTCCCTTGGGAACATTAAATTGAAGTATCTTACAATAGAAAGACTAATATACTAATTAATTAGATTTTTCATTTGAATTAAATGGAATTCTATAATTTTGTGATAAAAGTTTGCTTTTAATTTGTATTTGATTTTTTATTAAATCGGCTTAGCTTTCGAATGGCACCGATTTGTATACGAAACAAAAAAAATATATAGGTAGATAGGTATATATTATAGGTATTGAAATAAATCAAAATATAGAAACGATCATTATCTAATAGAAAATAATTAAAATCAGTATTTGGGGATCACCATTTGATACCTTATTTTCAAAAGATTTTGTCAGAATTTCAAGGAAAAAGTTCTCATACATCTGTCGAATATTCTTCGTGACACCTTTCAATGACTAATGGCATCAAAAAATTTCAAAGAAAGACTTTTAAATGATGAATTCTTTCCGAAACTAGAATTAGGTAACCCGAAAATGCATGCTTCAGTATGTCTACGTATATTATAGAATCACAAAAGTCCTTCAATCAGTCCACACCACTCCACAACCAAGACACCATCAATCATGCACAGCGCCATCACCACCATAATAAACCAGTTAAGTGTGAATTTTGGCTTAACTTCGATTTTTATCTTATGTTATTGCAAGTAATACGTTTTGAACAGCGGTATAAAAGGAAATATTAATATTCATTCTATTCCCTATCTGTTCACTCATAAAATTTTATTTAATTTATCTGCAAAATATTTTCACTTTTGTATCTATCGATTCCAATTATGTTAATTTATATTTTGAAAATCATTTCAATAAGTTTCAATAAAAATAAATATACACACTTTGTGACTATAGAACTTCTCTGTTCAACTTTCGTAGAGGAAAACAATTTAATATTTTATCTACAGAATACCTTTTAAATTAATTGAATAAACTTCCAATGTGATAGGTATACAAATACCTTTGGATGTCTTCCTTACATTTTTGTTTTTGTATTTTATTTAGAAATTCATTTGATTAATTACAAACGCCTTCGACCTTTTGGCATTATAAATATAGAAATATAGCTTTGCTATTCTAAAGATATTCACAATATTTTGAATGTATGTATGCTTATGTTTTCTCAAACAGCATCCATAAGGACATATCTAACATATTTAATGGTCGAAGTAAGGTGAATTTTCAGCATCAATTTGCAGGATATCTTATAGGTAACTGCTGTTGCTGTCTCAATTCAAGTGATGAGGGACAATGTCAATAAGTCTTCGGGCCAGTATATAACGTACCTACAATGATTCAATAAATGTTCATATGACAGGGTAGCATTTGGTTCAAAGTTTCCTATTTTCATAATTTTTTTTTTACTTGCGATTATATGTTCTATAAGGCAAGTTATGCATTCGTAAAATAATATAAAATACAGGACTCGGTCGCATGAACTCGCTCTTGTAGCAAACTATGGGATTACGAAAAATTCAATATATTTATATATATAAACGAGTGATCAAGTTGTATTGTAGATATTATAAAACCGTTGTTTAGCCAAAAAACTTATGGTGCCATCTTATGGTAATTGTCTAATTTAAGTACCATACCAGATTTAAATTAAATCGGTTAAGCCGTCATTAATATTTATGGCCAAATTTGTAAAAACCGTTAACACCAATTCTCCGTTATATGAATTTTTAGTCAAAAACCTGAAATGCAGTTATTTTAACAAGAGTTCAAATATAGCATTCACAAAGGTTTGAGCCGTTTTCAGTTAATTTGGAAAACCTAAAACTCTTATATGGGAGGTATCCGTTATAGCCGGGACAAAACAAAAATTCGAATTCGTCTTCTAGGGAATCACCAAAACGTGGTAGACACGAAGTTTGAAGAAAATCCGTCAAACCGTTTAGGCTGTAGCTCAGTGAAACGACAACCACAAATACGCACACCCGCGCATACGCACATACGCACATACTCACATACGCACATCCGCACAGACAGAGCGTCGGACGGCATGACGAAACCTACTTTTTTGGGCTTTTCTATCATCGTAATGTCAGGTTTGATTAAAACCTCGAAATTTTTTTTTACACGAAACCAATACTTGCCCTATTGAGCAAGTAAACATTTTTTTAGATAACAATTAAACATGACATTACGATGATAGAGAAGACGAAAAAAGTAGGTCCGACAATTCTGTCTGTCTGTCTTGCTGTCTGTCTGTCATTTAGCCTAAACGGTTGGGCGGGTTTTTTTCAAACTTAGGATAAACTATTCCTGGTAAAATATCCTCGGACATTTCTTTTATTTTTGACCTAGGATAAACCGATAATTCTATTTTTCTCGAAAAAAATATGATCGATTTCGATAAAATTTTATGTAAGTGATTTGTTACCAATGGTGATGTCTTTCGTCAGATTTTTTTTTCAGAATCAGCTTATTAACGGTACCTTCCATAGAAAGTTTTTTTATTACTCCGACTATCTTTTTAACGGCTGCACCGATTTTGACGAAATTTTATATTCTTACAGGCCGCGAATATTGATTAATACTGTATTCAAACATTTTGGAAAAAAGTATTTTTTAAAAAAAAGTCATTTTTTAAAATTTTTTTTTGAAAAAAAATTTGATTTATAATAAAATTTTATGTGAATGCTTTGTTGTTGAAGTTTGAATACCTTGGGCTATTATATACAATGGGTACATTTTAAGTGACCACTTTAAGCAAGTTAACATCAAGATATGCTTTCTGAAACAATCAAATTACAATGAATGATATTGCTTAGTTTGGATTGTAACGTCGAACGTAGATAAGTTGAGCATCGTTGTGTTTTTTTGTTTTATGAAATTGCCAATCTATACTATGCACCAATCGATTAATTTCAAATAAAACCGTTTATTAAACAAAAAAAAAATCCAAACATAACACAATGCAGCACATCATTAAAAAAATAAATAAAATTAAAATAGTTTTAACTTTGTATATAAAATCTAGAAATTTAAAACATATTTTTTTTTTTATTGTGGCACATATTAAAAATAAATGGCTTTATCAATTTCACTCAACTTATTTTTAAGTTCATTGAATGTACCTAATTTCTTCTAATTTTGAAACAATTTTTTCATAAAGGTAAAGGGCACATAAGTAGCACTTTGCAACATATAAAACAAAATTCGCAGTTTTAATTTTCTCATAAAATCTGTATTATTTTTAATGATTTTATTTCTTTTTTTTAATAAAATATAAAAATCGTTTGGTCAACTTATCTTTGGGTGAAAAATTGTTGAAGTACATAATAATTTTTGTTTGCATATTTGTTTCTTTCATGAAGGCGCATATGGCAGCACATTGGTGGAAAATTGCTAAACATCCTTGAAATATTTAGAAATAAAAACAGGCTTTGCCCACTTCACGCTATTTTGTTTGTTAGCCTGTAAAATCTTCAAGACTTGGGAAAAAAAAAACAAAGTTATCAAGGGACATTATAGTAGCACATTGCGGCATATATTTTGAATAGAAAACAATTTGTTGGTCGATTTTGTTCTAAAAAAAAAACAGTTTTCAACATAAAACTTTTTATTTGAAATTTCTTTTCTATAGATAAATGACACTGGTATGTAGCACTCTATGCAGTACATTCTGTTAAAACAATAAAATAAAAGTGGTTTAACATAAAGACTTCATCCAATTTGTATTTTTCTTTTCGCCTATAAAACATTTGTTATAAAATATATCAATTTCGTATAAATTTTTTTTTAACAGAATATGGCACATCAATAGCAATTTACGGAACAATTTTAAACAAAAATTTCATTTTATATGCACTTAATATCATACTTGCACAACTTTCTATTTTCAAATAAATTAAACTTCAGACAACAGCATTTTCATTTAATATTTTAAAATATATTAAAATTTTTCAAACAAAATCATCTTAATTTTTATTATACCTAGGTATGGTGACCATTCGTCCCATATTTCCCGGGACATTCATGTAGTAGTCTGTCCCGGGTTTTTTTGTTGGGTAATACAGTATTTACGTACAAATGTCCCGTATTCAATTGTATAGTCCCATATTCACACATCATTTCTAATATTATGTATTATTTAAACATTGTATTATTTTGCACAACTCAAAGCTTCTTGTCAACAAAAAAGTGTAAAAAGAAGGAAGACTACATATCTTTTTAAATGAATATATACGTACTTAAATCGTGAAGGTTCATCAATACATTGTTATAGTAGTAGTTTTTTTTATGCGAACTGAATAAGTGTATAGTTGTTCAGTATGTAAAGTGCACTACTGGCACAATTTTAAAAACAAAAATCTGAAATGCATTTATATTTACAACACTGCAAATATAACCTTTGTTTAAAGTTTTATCAAAATTGTTTGAACCGTTTTCGAGAATATGTGGAAAAACTAGAACTGTTTAATGGGAGATACGCAATATAAACGGGTTGTCTTCTACAGCCACTACACATGAAGTACTTCACGTTTGAAAAAAGCCTTGCAAAGCATTTAGGCTGTTGAACCAGTGACACATACGCACATCATATAAATATCAGGTTTGCTTACCTCGAATTTTTTTTCTACACAAATCCAATACTTGCCTTTTGGGGCAATTAAAAAAAAAATATTTTGAGTTATGATTCTGTTTATAGTAACTTTTGGTCCGGTTTCGGCTTTGAAAAATATGGTCACCTTACCTATATGTGGTGTTAAGTACCTAACGATCAAAATCATGAGTAATTGTGGAGAAACAATAAGTTATAAAATATGTCTCAGGTTTTTATGATTTTTAAACTGGAGGAATCAGCACCCCGTTTCTTTTTAAAAATGACGCAGTTTACGTCATTATAAACAGACATTATAATTTTTTCCGATGATGTTTATGAAGTTCAACCGGTTGACATCGTTACCGGAAGTTACTTTTTCAATTTTTGAAACATTCTTTCATAGGGCTAACTATTTGCTGGTTCTCATAGGATATCATTTAATGCTTCGAAATTGCAATACGGAACGTTGCCGTATGACACGTGATGCATTTTGGATGGTAAAGATTTTGTTGTTGAAAAAAAAAATTGCAACAAAATCGCCAAATGAAATGTAAGCATTTTTGAAATCAGCTTACTTAAAAAAAAAAAAAAATTGCTGGCACTGACATTCCGAAGAACTACGACTTAGTGACTTACAGTCTCTACCAATCCTTTTGTTGGGACCTAAATTTTTTCTTTGAATCCGAACGACTTGAGATGAACTTTTCATGAAAATGATACTCTCCGAGGATTTTGTCACTTCCTCGCAAGAGGCAGTGCTCAAGGAAAAAATATTAGATGTACTATAGGACTCGAACCCAGACATCCGACACTCTATTCACTTACCACGGCCAGTATTAAGTTCAAAATAACTGGGAACCACATGCGGCCCTGATCTTTCTAAACATACAATCTTTGAGTTTCATTTTCCCTAAAGACTTTTAACTATCTACATACCTATTTACTGATTTACATATATGTATGTTTGCTTTTACCAAATGTAATTTGTTTGGAAGATGTATTATCCAATACAATACAACAACTTTGTGTCAAAATTATCTTCACCTGCACAGAAACCCTTTATCTTTAGCCATCATTTACAATAAATCGATACCAAGAAGCCATCATCCAGGTATTCTATGTCAACATTATATAATAGAATAGGTATATATCCTTTTTGCAAATGATATTTTGGGTATTATAAAAGTGAACTTTAGAAGCTTGTTTGAGAAAATAAGGAGTTAACACCCCTAAACATACATTATAACCGTGTTACAACAAAATCACCCCTTCTTCCGTATGCATTGTTGGTTTTGATTGATATGTTCAACACATTGTATTGTTACTGATGCCGTTACCTTCTATACATATATGTACACATATTGCACTATATCAATATTGAAAGAGATGGCCACCATAACCAACCTGACATAGGTAAAGCTAATACCTTCGAACAGCATCCCATGGAGAGAGAATAATGTGCAAACACAAAAGGGGGATGCTCCTCATAATGTATATTCTTTTGGAATCAAATATTGATCTATACTGACGTCAAGACTCATCACAAGTTTTTTGAGATACATTTTTCTTAACTTTTTTTTTTTTTTTGTAGCATCAAAGGGTGTTGAATGAAAGATTTTTTTCATCAAAAAGAAAAAGGCTTTGCAAAACGAATAAGAAAAATGGATTTAAGAAAAAAAAAGGATATATCAGAAGCCACTGAACCGGTGTCAAAATGATTGAGCTGTTAGTTTACAAATGTATTGTATTTGAATGTGTATGTGTGTCCAAGTGGATAAATATAGAGGCTTAAGGTTACATGAGGGATTAGGCAATGTCCTATTTTTAACATTTTGTAAAAAAAAAAATATGACTGACCCCTTTTTCGGTCCCATTTTAACTATTAACGAGATATTTTTACATTCAATTTAATAATTCGATACATAAATTGATGAATGAATCGATAAAAAGATTGATTGTTATGGGACGATAGATAAGTGATATCGGACATTTTTTGGAAAGGATAAAGAGTAAACATTTGAAAAGGGTTTTGTTTGATTATGAATTATTGTAAAGGAGTGATACTTAAATATTGTTTTTTTTTTTTTTGAAATTTTTTCTTTGTTCGTTAAAAGTCTTTTAAACAAATAGATTTATGATTTTTTTCTGCAAAGCCTATAAATTATATAAAACATAAAAAGAAAGTGTTTCATCAAAGATTGGATTTTGATTGAAATCAATTAAAAGATAATTTTGTTTTCTTAATAATTTCTTTGGAATAAACAAATTTAAGTTCATTAATACAATTAAATTCTTTTCATTATATTAAAGTAATAGTTAATTGCAACAGTCTATTTAGTCGACGAACATGTTTTATTATATTAAAAAATATTTAACTGATATCAACTAAAATATTTATTAATTTGATAAATAATTTCGTTGGAATAACAAATGAGTTTATTGAAGGAATCACTTCTTTTCATTAATTAAATAAAATATTTAATGACTGTACTCGTATTTCCAAAAAATTAACTTATGAAATTAATAGTTCCTCTATAACATCAACAAGCACTACAGGGCACTACTGCCTCATACAAATTTATGTAAAATTAGAATAAAGCAGGATCTGTAGATTTAACTATCGTAGATTGAAATAAATAAATAAATAAATAAATAAACTTGCTGTTATGGCAAGTCAGCTAGCGCGTTACCCGACATTGGTAACGTAAATTTGAATTTGATCATTGGTGACGTGACGCCGTCGGTCTCACGCACTGGGGTTTTCAACTGAAGATTTTAGTTATTAGTACATATTTTTTTTTTTTATAAATATTTGTGCTCTTTGGCAGTAAAATATTAACAATAGTTTAAGCCATACATTATTTAAAATTAAGAAAAAAATCAATTTAAAGAAAACACGAGGCGAATATGACAAAGGTCTAAATGAATCTAATTTTATTTTAGGAAAATTTAATAATATTATTTTGACACATAATCAATGAACGTTTGTTTAAAAGAAATATATAGCTGAGTACATTTTTGATACAGTAATTACAATAAAAGTCGTGTTTTGTTGGTAATTTTTAGTTAGTCAGCACTGAAAAGAACCAATAAAACGCTATATTCACTTTTGTATCCACTTTTTTATTTTATTTCAAAGTTGGTAATCTTGACTATAAAGTTTCAAATAATTTTATGGATGTGTCTGCAAAGTATTGCTATTTGTATATGTCGAGTTGGTCAACTTGTACCCAACCTTCCACTACAAACAAATAAAAACCGGATAAATAATCATTATTTAGCTTGAAAATTACCAAATTAAGTTCCAAATTATATAATTTTATTTAAAAAATCTGCCTTCACCAATTTTTATTTGTTTTTAAGCGAAAAGATCAAAATCATCACAACTTTTTTGCAACTTTCATAAGTTGAAAGCTTCTTACTCTTCTTCCGCAAAACGCGGCCCTAAAAGAAAACACAATGAACACAACCATTAATAATCATTGTATTATGGAGTCCATGTCTTAAGCTGTCATAGGTGCCACCAACCTTTAAGCAAAAAATGTATTGACTTTATATTTCGCGCCAAAAATTTCCAGGCATTCTAAGATTTTATCTTCACTTTCATGTTCACTTTAATTACTGACCAATTTATCGCCACTTTTCGTATCCCATACAAAATTTTGTTAAACTGACTAAACACTTACCAATAAAACACGCCTAATAAAAGAATAAGTAGCAAGTGATTACTTTACTTGCATACTTGGTGACACACGGTCTCGCGCATCACGAGTCTCAAAAAAAATACTATAAACTTTGATAAAATTTCATATAATTATATATTTACCGAAAACTATATCTCTCATATAAACCTCTTTTTATTCCATACATTTGTTTATAAAAGATTTTTTTAAAAGGCAAATATTTCAAAATATAAAATACTGAAAATCTTTTCTTTATAAATAAAAGCTGGTCAAATGAATTTTCTAGTCGTAAACACAAAAGTAACTTGCCCCAAGAGCAAGTTTTTGAGACCCAGTTATGCCCTTTATTATATATGAAATCATTTTATTAATACTTTCAATAAATTTTAAATGAATAATTAAAAAAAAAATAATATATAAAATTAAATAACTCTGAAAATTAATTCAAATCCAAGAAAATCTTAGTATACCAGTAATTATTTAAAATTGCAATATATTTCAAAGTTTTTTTTTTACCAAATTTTTACGAACAGTTTTTTAAAATATTGATTTTTTTAACAACTTTTTAAAAAATATTTTTATGAAAAATTTTGAGTTTTGAGAAAATATTGAATTTTAAAAGAATTCAATTTATATAATTTTTTATAGAAAAGTTAACAAAAAAATAAGTACGCCATTGTCGTTTGGCTATCAAGCCCTTTTAAGAAATAAAATTAGGTAATGATCCGCAGCGTGCTTAACAAAAAAGTCAAAATTTAAAAAAAAGTTATGTGTCAGGTACCGTTAAAACTGTTTTTTTTTAAGGAGTAATGGTTCAAATCTTCTAAAAGACCTTTGATGCCGTATCTCATGCCAAGTTTAATCAAAATCGTTAGAGCCGTTTTCAAGAAAAAACAAACTTTTTCATATTTGTTAGGTATATGGCATAAGTAACTAAATACAAACAATACCAAATTTAAAGGATATCGGCCAATCCTTATAGGGAGGAGGTGATAATAACAGACTGACAGACACACACACAGACAGAATTTACATAACAACTTTTTTCGACTTCTCTATCATCGTTATGTATTGTTTGGTTGTTATCTCAAAACTTTTTTTTTGCACGAATTCATAACTTGCCTTATTAATAAAAATTTAACTAACCCAACAAAGTAATTCATTAAAATAAATAAATTAATTAATAAAATGTTGCGTTGTTTAAAGGGACGAAACCGAATACAAAATGATTATAATTATTGCGTTAATTTGATTAAACACTTACTTGTTTAAATAGACGTTTATTGAATTAATAAACATAAATACATTATCCCAATTACATATTTCATTGGTAAAAATTGAACAAAAGTTATATTTTTGGTTCATTTTATTTTAATGAAAAAGTTATCAAAATAAAGTTCGATTAGAAGAATAAATCAAAAGAAAGAATATTTATTTTGGAAACAACAAATTAAAATTGTACAAGAATGAAAACGAGATCAAACCATAACTATTTTGATTGCAACATCTATTTCACCTTATATGCTCAGTTTGATTTTTTTTCGAAAATATTCTTTTTGAAAAAAAAACAGAACTTTGATTCTTTTAATACTATTTGCCGAGAAGGAATATTATTTTGATGTCGAAATTGATAGGTTAACTCTATGTTTATAGGTGCGTTTTAATATCTTACGTATCTTTGACTTGTTCGTTGACAAGGACTTGTTCGTTGCCTCAGCCTCACAGAACTTCAAATAAAAACTCCTATCGATTTTATTTCCCAGAGACAGCAAAACTTCAAATAAATTCCATCTTTATTGAAAGCAGTAGCTATGTCCTCTGCATCGACCCCATTTTACCATAAATGTAATACAAAAACACAACAAGTAAACTTTTTCAGATGAAAATTTAAGGAACTAGCTATAACTGAAATGCAGTGAATCGATCATAAATTTGGAAAAATTCAATAAGAAAATACAGCAAACCTCTGGCAATAGCCAAAAGGAGAAATTTATAAGTAATTTTATAAGAAGGAAGCATAAATGTTCGGTTTATAAAGTAAGTAGCTTTTTCTCAAAGGACCTTTTCATTAATGGTTTCTTGAAAATTATTACTTCGCGTTTCATTTTCATCGTGACTGTGCATGTGGAAATAATTGAGAACATTTATTTGGAGCAGTTATGTTTTTTTCTTTTAATACTAAATTCAATGAAGCAATTTAAAAATTATGTTTAGAATTAACTGCTTACTTTAATTCTCTTTTATTTTTATAGAGCAGACATGTTCTAATTCAATTTAAAAACAAACAAATATTATACTTAAGATTTTTAATTTGTATATCCTTGAATTCTCATTAGCAATTTGATTGTATCTATTATCTTCACATCAAATACATTTTAATGACGAATTCCAACAAAGTGGAATTTATGTCGATGGTTAATGAATGTCTATCTTCATCAATAAATTACAGTTTATTGTCTGAGCTACACGCGCTCTAATATTGCATAACATTACCGAGAACATCACTTTGTACACAATTATAATAAATTAAAGATTATTTAATTGAACCATATAAAATGTTTAATTTATTGTTCCCTGATAATCACGTTTAATTTATAACCTCTAGTGGTATGTTTATGTGGTATAATTTAGCAACAGGTATTCCATTTTGTTTTGTATTAATAGGTATTAAATCATGTTCTCTATAAAGCCGATAAAGAATTTTAATTGATTTAATTTAATTAATGTCGTTGGGATAACCGATAAAAAAAAAAAAGTTGAACTCTTGCAAGAAATAACACACAGTTCGTAGACGAGAATTTTAGGATGTTTTTTTTTTTGTTTGGCTCAGTTTGTTTTATTTAAGAAATATTAAATTACCATTAAAGCGATTTGGAATTAAAGAAACATTTCAGTAAACTCTGAATTCACAAATAAAATTGTTTGTGACACGCTATGGTTTGTTTGTTACACTCTATTTTATGCGATTTTATACATTTTAATTTAGAATTTACAAATGAATACCATACGATTGAGTTTAAATATGATCCAGCCAAGATTAGTTATTAAAAAGTTGATGTCACATACATTTTCCACGGATAAGATAGAAATTTAATATTAATTTCCAATCAATTCAGTATAAAATGAGTTCACCTCTGCATCATTTTTTTTTTTTTTTATTATATTCTTTATTTCAAATGAAAGGCTTACATCTAACAACATAAATTTGGAGGAATAAGTTGTTTAAACAAAAGTATAAGGACTTCAAATTAAATAGTTATTGCACATCCTGTTGCCCAACGACAAGTGTTGGATGAGCCGTTTAGTTACAAAATACTTATTTTAAAAATAATTATATTGATGGGGATCATTTATAAAGCTATAAATTATTATACAAAAAAAAATTTAATGGTTAATAAAATAAAAAAATGTAATTCAAAGTTTTTTTTTTTAAATTTTTCAATTTACAATATTCAACAAACTATTTATTTCATCTAAGTTCAAAGAAAATAAGAAAAACTTAATATTTCTCAAATATGTTATTTTGACTCTTTCGCATCTAATATTTTCTGGCAGGCTATTAAAAAGACGTGGTGCAGTTACATTATAGAAGCGAGAAAAATTTGATTTCTTAATGCTAGGTACAGTTACCTAAGTTCTACTGTTGACTCGCAAGTTGTGAGATCCATATAGTCTTGCAGCCGTATAACCAGAATTTTCAAAAAATATTTTAAGTACCTTATAAAAATATAAGTGCTTAAGTGGCAGAATATTAAGGCTTTTAAATAAATCAAAGCTTTGAGTTCGACGGTTAACTCAAGATAATTCTTATAGCATGTTTCTGCTTGATAAGTAATGATTCAATTTTGTTATTATGTGTACCACCCTAGCAAGATAGTCCATATTGTAATTTAGATTTAAGTAAACCATTGTAGACTAAAGTCAAAATAGGTTGACTACAATTAAGACTGAGGTGGTAAATTTGCCTTACAACTTTGTTTAGATATTCCTTCACGTTAGAAGTGTGATTTTTAAACTACTTGAACTTTCTACACACTCAATTTTAAAACAACCATCAGAACATAACTTCCTTAGTAGATCGACCACTCATAAGACCGTATTGATAATCGCTGAAAAAGTTTGACCTCTTAAAAAAGAAAATCATTCTGGATTTCATACATTTTTCAATAATTTTTGAAAAAACTGAAAGGAGGGTTATAGGGCGGTAGTTATTTAAAAATGAGATTGCACCTTTTTTATGTAGTGGGATTACTAATCCTTTTTTTTAAAGCTTCAGGAAAAATCCCTTTTTGCAAGCTTAGATTAAAAATGTGGCATAAAACATCCGATATAAAAAAGAAATATTTTTCAAAACTGTACTTGAGATTCTATCATCAGAAGAAGAGTTTGATTTTTTTAAAGACATTATAGTACTATGTATTTCTTCAGAAGTTCACAAAGAAAAATCTAGATGCTTAGAAACTATCCCCTCTCAACGTGTTATTACAACTCAATGTGTCACCATCAGATGAAAAACCAGAGAGATTTTGACTGATGTTAGAGAAAAAATCGTTAAACAGATTTGCAACTTTTTCAGAATCGGTTTCAGCTGAGTTATCAGACTCAATAACAATATTAACATCGGACTCACTCCTATTTAGAATATCATGAATCAGAAACATATAAATAGTTAGATCCATACTCATATTGCACCGCCATTAAAATTAAGCGTGGTAAAATTAATTTTATTTTCCACTTTTTCTCTAAAACTAAGTTGTCACATACGTTTTTATTCATAAATTCAGGAGTCACAGAGGATTACTGATTAATTGAGCTTAAAATGACCTAAATTTTTAAAAAGAATGTTATCTTACTTTTATTTAATTACTAGATTTCAAGTCTCAAAACTTTTTATTTATATCACAAACATTAACAAACGAATCACAAACGATTGAATTTTTTTTTTCAAAGCAGATGCGAGGCAACTACAAATTTATTTTGATTAATCACACCTATTGTCAGTTCCACGAGAGCAAAATTCCACACGGAAAAAATCCCACTGTTCCCTTATTGGGAGTTTCGTGTGAAAAATTGTTCATGTTCGAAAAAACTCCATTATTGTAAGTTCTTATTCTGTGTGGAATTTCTCGTCATTGGCAGCTAATATTTCCATTTAGTTTTTGAAGGTGAACGAGATAGAACGAGGCGGGAATTGTAAGATTTTATTTGTTTTTTATCAACAAAAGTAAAATAGAGTTTATCTTATTGTTTTAGGAACAAAACAGCACATTCAAATCAAAACAAAACTATGCATAATGTATGTAGGTACATAGGTGGGAAGCGCTACGTAAAACAGAAAGCGGCAGCATACAAAATGTATGAAAAAGAAACAAAACACAAATAAAAACTTCTTCCTCTACTAAAATATGTGTGGCAATGCTTAATATTTATAAGATTTATATTTTATTTATAAAAGAATTCGAGGAAGAATTATTAAAATTCAAACAATCTCGATTCAAAGAATTAAAACAATTTGTTTGACTCTATTTATCAAACTTTGACACTTACTAAACAGAAACACATGAAGCGTTGTTCATTTAATAAACACGAAGACACACTTGGCCAATGCGGAGAGGGAATTTTTTTGTAATAGCATGTTCTGTTATGTTTTTTTTTTTTTGACAGATCAATGAAAAATTAATTGTAAGTGTGTCGTTGCAGTGTCGCCTTTAGTGGTTACAATAAGAAATGCTAAATTGCGTCGCTACATTGTTTTGTTTGGATTTTTTACTAAATATTAAAATAAAGTTGTAGATTTTGTGTACCTGTTTCCATTACAGAGAAAGGGAAATTTATTAAGAACTCAGTTTTCTGAACACACCTTTTTTTCGAACTGTCAGTACTGATTCTAAATGGTATTTCATTCCCGTGAAACTCCCAATAAGTTTTTAAAATTCCGGGGGAATAAAAATGCTTCACGTGAAAGGTTTTCCGCGTGAAACTCACAATAGGTGTGAATATTGTGCAGAGTGCGAAACGCATTTCATTCGTGTTAATAACAAATATTATTTTTTATCATTTGAATGCAATTCATAGGAATTTCGGTGACAAATAAGCAATAAATCCACTAAGTAACTATATGCATATGAATGAATGAATGAATTAATATAAGTGTTCGGTGCACTGCGACCGATGTTTTTACAATAAATGTAACCAATTAAGTTAAAAGGCAAACACAAATTATCATATATGAAAAAATTCATTTTTTATAAAAAACAAACTGCACAATTTACTTTGTGAAATACAATATAATAAATAAATATAAAGACATAATATTACGCATACGCCATTGTGTCCCATTTATTGTTTTGGTTTTATTTATGTAAATTAAATTTACAAAAAAAAAGAATTTATAAATATTTTCAAAGAATTTTCCGTTATGATAACGCAATTTTTGCATAAAATAACAAATTATTTGTTCATATAAACAATTGAACATTTAATTCATGCGACTTAAAATAAATTGTATTTACATAGAGTTTTTCCAGAACCCAATTATTCATAAGTCTGTGGATGCACCCGCTCCATTAATTCAATATTCAGAATTCTCAATAATTATTATTCACCACTACAAATAATATTTATCTCTGCTTCATAGCATAGATAGTATAGATAAATTATAACGAAATTCTTTTGCCACAGTTGTATATAATGTATATAAGGAGATATGCGAAAAAATACGTGAACTTTTAAAGTCGTAAATTAACATCACTATCGCAAAAGTCACAAATAAAATCTACAAAATTCCCATAAAAAAGGACATTGGAATGAAAAAAAAAAATTCTCGGCAAATTTAAAAATAATGTTTTTCCATTCAAATGAATTCAAAAGACGGATATGTTTACAAATAGCAAACGTACACACAGTTCATATAAATTCCATTCTAAGTCCGTCCAACAGTGATCTAGATAGTTTTATGAAAGTATATTGTGTGCATTGTGAGAAAAATAGTTTAGTACTTTGATGTCACACTGCTTAGACACCCTATATAACTACACAGAGGAGACCACCATCAGTCCACATTCCCATGGTGGATTTGTGTGATGCGTATGTTCGTTCACAAATCAATATAGCCCCATTAAACCACAAACCGTAAATATACAATACACATACTGCATGTGCCATGAAAAATATCACAAAATAATGGAAATGTCTGTGCAACATCACAAAGTCTTTCATTTGATTCGGATTCGATTTGGCATCAGCATAACTATAGTCCTGTGCCAGTTCAATGGTTTATACTCTATAGCTTCGGGAAGTATGTGTGAATATTTTTGGGAAAATGAAGATTCCCTCTAGTTTTGTGGTATTTCCTTTGCCACAATGCTGCAGCTATAAATTATGTTCTAGCATGGATTCCTCTTTTCCATGGACCACACCAAATCAGACAATCACTAAGCCAGAAGGCGTTTTAGGTGCCAGAATGGATGTTTTATAAAAATCTGAAAAATCTTTAGGAACAGGTCCGTACTTATAATGTAAAAAATTGGATTATTGGAGTGGAAAAAGAAGAAGAAGAAGAAGAAGAAGAAGAAGAAGAAGAAGAAGAAGAAGAAGAAGAAGAAGAAGAAGAAGAAGAAGAAGAAGAAGAAGAAGAAGAAGAAGAAGAAGAAGAAAAAGAAAATCAGTTGACTAAAACAAATTTTCTTTTTATTCTTCTTCTTCTTCTTCTTCTTTTCTTCTTCTTTTTCTTCTTCTTCTTCTTCTTCTTCTTCTTCTTCTTCTTCAGTGTTAGTCAACTGATTATCTACTTCTTTTAAAGTTATGATTATTGTGTTGTATGAAACCCCATTTTCGTCAAATGCAACCGTGTTATGACAAGAGTGCCGCATGCCGCCGCTACTACTTTACTAAAGTTTGTTTCTTGTAGAACATAGTTCACAACAATGGCGCCCAACGTGAGACCTGCAACATAATGGTTATTTGAATCTTTAAATTAGTTGCTATCACTTTCATTTTTGTCAAAAATTACTTTGATCAATTATATCAACAAAATCGTCAGTTTCTGTAATTTACAAAACTGATACTGTCTACTTCTACCATCAGATGAAATGGTTTATTTAACTGGAATTTAAGTTAACTTGGTCGGTAGAATTTTTTCAAGTGATCTAATAAATGTTTTCCGTACAATAACCCTTATTTTATAGCTATTTAGTTATAGCTATTCATGGTAACACATATAACTCTAAAAGTCTATACCTTTCTAACACCAGCTATCTTTGTTTTGCAATATTTGTATATCTGCATTTTTTGGATAAATTTTACTTTCAGATAGTTAGGCCAAATTTGAATATTTCAACCCTGATGCTTATCTACACCTAGTAATAAGTTTAGTCATATACCATCAACCTCCCGGCACACTATTACCACAGCATAATTTCATGCAACCTGCCATCAGGGGAGTTTTCAACTTTCTTTCTTTTTTGAATATATTGTTTTAACCATCGATAGCCAGAGGACAGATGGTGGACTTTAAAGTTAGACTGAACAAAAATCAATATGAACAACAAAATCATCATCAGATGGGACTCGTCCTATTTCTCTTCATTCCTCGCTTTCATTGTGCTGTGCAAGCATACAAACTCTTACTGTATTTTTGGGGATGCAGCTTCTCTTCTTTTTTTTTTTTTAGAACCGATGGAAGTTGATTAAAAATCTGCACGTTCGATGTTGAACTAAACCAACACCAGGGAGTGAAAAGGGGTATGCTGTACCGTGTAAGAGACAGAGAGGTATATAAATTCAGAGATAGAAATGATTTCTTGATTAAAATTTCAGGTGATCATAACAAACCTGGGTAAACCTTCAATCGAATGCATTTTCACCCTTATGGTCCTACCTCACTTTCCTCCCTCCATCTCTCTTTTTCATTTCCAATCATCAGAGAATGCCAAACTGAAAAAAAAATCATGCCAAAGAAATGCAAACACAAAAAAATAAATCGAAGACTATACGTGTGTGTAGTTCCTTTCTCTTTCTGTTGATGAATTGGAAATTTTGTCTACTGACAGTATCGCTCCCTGGTGTGGTTTTTCCCCCACAGGGTTCTTCTTTATGGAAATGTTTATATTTATGTTCGAATATTGGATCGATTTTGTATATTGCTGTACCTTGTGAAAGTAGAACTATTTATTGGAATTATTTGGAACAAAAGCAAATCATAGATATGAAAATGAATATTGTATGTTTGTTCAAAATATCTTTTTGCTCCTCTGAGAAATATTAGTATCCTCGTTAGAGATATTTTATGTGCGAAATTGAAGTTTTACCATTCTACTTTCGAGGAATACGTTTGCCTTTGTTTTACCTTTCTAATTTCGAGGAATACGTTGCCTTTCGAGGAATACGTTGCCTTTACGTTGTCTTTGTATGTTTTGACACTTTTGAAATATGTTATTACCAATAATAATGTTTTTTGTATACCATCTTTGAGAACAAAAACTACAAACTTGTTCGGGTAGTTTTGCGTTCAGAATTAGATTGGCATAGTTAATTAATTTGATAAAATAAGATTGAAATGTATTTTTGAATACATTTTTATTTTATCTTCAAACTTGTTCTGTGGTTATAGGTTTAGATTAACGATTATGTTTTAGGTGGTAGTTGAGATGTCAGGGCCATTTACCAAGAAAGTGATGCTTTCAGAATTTCTGTTGATATTATCCTCTAAGCCAGTTTTTAATGTGTGTTTGATTGGCTGTACCCATTATATACATACACTGCTGGTCATTTGAATAGGTTCAACTTTTGTCGCACCTTACTATAAGCCTCTCTTCATATCTAATACAATAACTCAATTTTGTTTCATAATATGTACTGAAAGAGTATAAACATACGCTTAATTCTGGGAAAAAAATGTTAGTCTGAAAACTAACTGCTATTCTTAAAAATTTACTTTATTGAATTCATATTCAAAAACAAGCAACATTTTTGGTTCATTTAGATTCAGCATCTTTGGTTCGCTCTTGTATTTTTAATTGTGCGAATTTCGGAAAGTCCAGTACATGTTAGAATTGAAGAAGATATTCTGTCATAGAAAATATATTTTTTGAGAGACTGCTGGTAGGCTATAAAAGCCGTTACAGAGGTAAGGGTCAAAATTCAGAAACATCTTGAATTATAAAACTAACGGGACATGATATTTAGAAAACTTAAATATCAGTATTTAGCTTAGTTTATAATGTATCTAGAACAAGTACTAAATTGGAAAATACAGTGCAGACCTCAAGAATAAACGCACAAGATTAATTTAAGAAAAAGTAATTTATCGATTTTAAAGTGAATTTTGGAAAATTTTCTGAGCAACAAAATTTTAAAAAAAACTGAAATGCCCGATTTTTATATGATAAAAAGTTTTTATAAAATCCTCATTATTAAAACCAGTAAAACATTGAAAACAACAACTCTGCGCTGAAAATAAAGTAAGAGATGATCTAAACTTTGTAGGCTATATTTTTCAGAGTTTCAATGAAGAAACTGCGATAACGTCTTCCCAAAATGTTTAGCCAATACTGCGAATGTACAAGCTTGCTTGCTGCAAGTTTAATATTATTTCACAGTCGCTAAGGAGGGTTTAATTTAGCAAACTAATAGATATACCTAAGCTGTTATGCGGCAGTAAACTATTACCTTCAAAAGAGTAAAGGTAGTGATGCTTTCATGATGCCCGCCTGAGCATTAAATTACGCCTCTTTCCACTTAATGTTTATATCTTAGCGGAAAGGCTAAATGATGTTTGTAAACATTACTTAACAAAGCAATCAGACTTTGAAAATCTGGTTGCTGTACTGATAGAACTTCTATTACATAGCTTTGGTAATAAACTGCCTAACGAAAAATATAAAAAATATAATAAAATCAATGAAATAATGTAGATAATATAGCTGATGTGTGTATATAAAATCATCTCTAGAAATATGTGACCCATTCAGCTATAGTTATTACCATCAAACAAAATTGTATTCATACCCGTCTGTAGCTAGACATAATATTGGTGTAGGTAACATAATCTGTCAGGGCTATTATAGCAGACCATTCCAGAAGCTTGTTTCTTTAACCAATTCTTATTGCAGGGAACTTTCAATTATTGTTTTATTTTTATATTACTTTAATTATATAACCTACTAATTAAACATCTATCATCACTCGCCATATTCTATTGAAACCCTACCACTTTTCTCCTTCTTTTTCTTTTCACGATTCATGACGATTTTTATTGACTCATGACCTGTAAGCACTTGTAAACATAATAAGCATAATAATAAGCTTAATGAACGCAATACATATTTGATTTTAAGAATTATTATTCATCATAATTACGTTTAAACTTGTTTTCTAAATTAAAATTTTTTAATGTTTTTTTTTTTCAGAAAAACTGCGCAATTAACCATGGATGAGGTGAGTTTATATTTTTTGAATGCATTTTAGTGCGACGTAACAATAAAAAATGAAGCTAGTGTAAAAGAACTGTTTATAAACTGAAACAATAATAGCTATAGAAATATGAATTGAACTGGCAACCTCTGGGTTAACAGCCAAGCACTACATCGCCCTTGAATCATTTAATACTCATCTAATACCAATTTTTTTTTTTAAGTAGGAAGTGTGGTTTTTAAGCTGTATAGAGCTAGGCAGATAGATACAATGCGGAAATATAGTTGCTAATTTTGTACACCAAATTTCTTAAAGAAATAGTTAGAAAATTTCAGATCAGATCAGCCCAGGGCAGAGTTAGACAGTTGTGATAAAGTAAGAGTTGACAAATTGCACTCCCTCAAAAGCAAGTTCAGAAAATCCTACTCTAATGTAATTTTCAAATTGGTCGCATTTTTGTGTTTGTGATTCACATTTAAACGAGATTGCTTTGTTTTTATCAGCGTATGGGTTTTTAAACACATGTGAGAATTTATAGCGGTGGCCAATCGCCAATCGCACGGAATGGAAACTTCAAACTGATATTTGTCAAATCTGTTTGAGTGTGTGCATGTATGTAATTGCTCGCATTTTGCCCTGGCTAAAATGACGGACGCCACAAAAATGCTTTCTTTTCGCTTTGGAAATTGAAACTATGATCGAAAAATGAAAAAAAAAATGAAAATCTATAAAAAGTGAAAACCAAATTTTCAGAAAAATTCGTTTAACTGTACCTGTCATATGACGGTATTTTTAAATTTCGGCTATCTTAAGCGATTTTAACGAAACTCAATACTGAAATTGTCCTAGCTATTTTAAATAACATGGCATAAAATGATTTTTCAAAAATGTTGTTGTTAATTTTTAAATAATTTTTGAAAAACTAGTTGAGATTTAGTTTTAAGATGTAATAAATTTAAGTTTAAAAAACATGCTTACTTTTTCTTAAAAAAATAGATTTCGAAAAAATATTTTGAAAAAATCGATTTTTTTCAAAAACCGGTCCAAGGATTTTGATTTTTTTTTTTAAACTCAAATTTAGTAAAGAAAATGTTTTATATACTTTGATTGTGGTTTGAATCTTTGTAAGATATGGTTTTCACACTTTTAAAAAAATTTCATACGATTTTTACTTGCGGTTATAGGTTAGGTACTATAAGGCAAGTTATGCATTCGTAAAAAAAAAAGTTTCGAGATAACAATCAAACATGACATTACGATGATAGAGAACACGAAAAAAGTATCTGTCTGTCTGTTTGTCTGTCTGTCTGTCTGTCTGTCTGTCTGTCTGTCTGTCTGTCTGTCTGTCTGTCTGTACGTCTGAATGTATCGACACCTGCAATCTAAACGGTTGAGCCGATTTTCTTCAAACTTACAAATAACGGTACCTACCATATAAGCATAACCGATAATTCTATTTTTCTTGAAAAAAATACGATCAATGTTGATAAGATTTTATATGAGTGGTTTGTTGCCAATGGTGATGTGCACCATCAATTTTTTTTTCAGAATCAGTTTATTTTATTACTCCGACTATCTTATCTAATATTCAAAACCAACAATTCCAATTTTCGCGAAAAAAATACGATCAATTTTGATAAAATTTTATATGAGTGATTTGTTGCTCAAGCTGATGTTTGTCATAGGACATTTTTTTTCGGAATCAGATTATTAATGGTACCTGCCATAGAACCGTTTTTATTACACTGACTAACTTTTGAACGGCTGCACCGATTTTGAAGAGATTTGATATTATCAAACATCTGCTAAGCCAAAATAATACTGCAAAAAAATTTGAAAAAAAGTAATTTTTGAAAGTTTTTCTTTTGTTTAAAAAACCGATAATTTTAATTTAAAAAAAAATTAATTTTATCTTTATTAAATTTATTTTTGTTAAGGTCGTAACTTGCTACAAGAAAAAGTTCATGCGACCCAGTCGGGCACTCTATTTCGTATTTCTTTTGTACTTTAAACCCTCAGGTAACTTGCCACAAGAGCAAGTTTGTGCAACCCATGCAGTCGTGACCTTTATTTTATTATGAAGGGAAACCAGGATGTCATCGCAAAACATATCATATTTTTTGCCATTGATCCTGAGCGAGATGGCATATTTAACCTTTGAGATATGAACAAATTGAATTTCTCCTATATAGGTACCTATGTTTTTAGGTAGCTATCCTTTCATATTCTTAAATAATGTAGAACCTATGCTTAATAAATTACTTTTGAATATTACCTAAAGTAGATTCCTCTGTGAATTCCTGAGATGTGTTTCTGAATTATTCAAATAACATTTGTTCACCTTTATATAATTAAATTAAAAAATTCCAATAAACTTATTCAATTCAAAAATAATTTTCCAACAAAATCTAAATTTCCACTACATAAATTGCCGTTTTTAATTCAAATCAATTTCATGTTCATATTGTATTGTTCCATCATAGACTTGCTACTACCGACCAGCGAACGCAATCCAATTGCATAGTTTGAAATAAATTGATTGGAAAATTCTAAATTCCTGACTTTTCTCTCCTCGACGATCTTACATTCGTTTTATTTTGTATTTGAATTTTTTTTTTTCTATTTTTACTTTTTATATTCATGGACTCCCATTTGTCTATATATTGCCCTGACTGTGTTATATGTGACGTGAGATCTACGCCTCCCAATCGCTTTATTTCCTTCATTCTATTTAAGCGGCAGCTTGGGAAATTTCTATTCAAGTTTTGTTTATTGAAGCACGTTCCCGGTACTATATCTCATGCTCATGGACACAAATCCTTGGCAAATCTAAAACGATTTCAAAATACAAATGAGAAGTCAGTCGAAGTTGTGCTATTGGAGGGGGGAAGGGGGGGTGGGGGAAACAGAAACTGCAAGGATACGGGAACTATGGTTAAATCGAAAAACAATACATGAATTTAACGGTTGACTTCCAGCAGGCAAGTGATATATGAGCATTGAGCATTTTGTATTGTTCCTGAATATGGATGGAGCCAACTTTTTGAATTTCTATTTCCACCTCGTTGAACTGAAATGGTATTTTACTTTTCCTTCCTTTAATAGAGGAGTTCAGTATGGAATAGAAGCATAAGTTGTTTTGGGAATAATTAAGTTTTCACTATAGAGAGAGAAGAAGGAAATGTCTCCAGAAATGTTTTAACTATCGTGTGTTAAGCCTTTTTTTTTTAATTACAACAGATTGAAGTGGAAATAGACAGGCATTTACATATAAGTTTTGTTGATCCTTTAAGTTGGGAATGAAGGTTTAGTTTTTTTTTTTTCTTATAGAATTTAATGGGTTTGGGTATTGAATATACTTAAATATTTATGAATGAAATGTGAATTTAAGAACCGTTGTCGACAACCCATTAACAGGTTTGGTAAAACTGGCTATCTTCGTTCCCCTTTGGACCCATTTCTTCTGAATAGAAGAAGCTCTGTTCTGTTTATTGTGGGAGGATGTCTCGAAACACTCAAATGTTCTCTGCCCGACTGAACCAAAAATTCCTCGAAGAATCTTTCTCACAAAGCACCCAAGTAACTTCTTATCGCACATGCTTCCGCCTCAGCAGGACTGGAATAATCAAGGTCTAATACAACGTCTCATTGGTTCTTTCAGAGATTAAAATATTATTATTATTATTACAAAACAGCGATTGGAAAGAGTGATTTTTCGTTTGATCTGTGCGCTCATGTCATTGTAGTGTTATAGTGGATCCCATCGTAGACAAAGTCCTTGACTACTTCGAAGTTATATTTATCCATCGTAACGTTTTGGCCGAGTCAATGATTTTGAGATTTCTTTCTCGTTGATAGCATATCTATATATAAAAAAAAAATAAGTTCGTTGTCTGTTTGACCACGCATAACTAGGTTGTTTATCATCCGATTTGCTTGAAATTTTTTTGTTGGATTCTTATTAAACCAGTTAACGGAGCCAAAAATTGAAAATTTTGAAAATTTGGAAAGTTATACTGGAAAAATAATAATGTTCCCGCATAACTCAATAACTCAACTGGTTATCGTCCAATGTGTATGGGAAGTTTTTTGTTGGATTCGTATTGAACCAAGTAAACACACTATGGAGCCCAAAATCATTAAAAAAAATGACAAATAATTCTATATGGGATTGTTTTTGGTGCGGACTGTTGATGTTGTACTTTGCACCACATTTTGAGAAGCCCTGCCAGTGGATGACAAGCAATCCTACATGTTCTGCGCCTGCAATCCTCAAACTCGAAAATTGTTCGCCATTATCATCTCCGCATGTTTTTCATCCAACACAGTTAATTTATGATATAAATACAAGGGTGACATGGTTGGCGATATTTTAGATAGATTTCGTAACATCAAATCCCGAACTTAAAAGGAAGGATGAGATCCCCTAACGAGGTACTGCTGTTGATTCATGTGTCTGGTCAAAAGTATCAGTCTGTTTAGTAAATTACGAATGCCAGTCCTGAAAGGCTCAATGTACAAAGCACAATGGGGGATTATGAGTATGACAGAATATCAAATGAAGCAAATCTCGAATGCCAAAGAAGAAGAACAATGAAGATTTCGGTGCAATTTATGAATTCGTTGGATATGCCCGGTCAACAAAATTGATCCATCGGCATTATAATTGTCAATTATCAATTTTTTTGATAAACTGTGAGCGTCACATTGATTTGAGATCCATTGTGAATAGTGCTTTTTACCAGCATGGTATATGGTTGTCAAAAATATTGCAATATCAATCAAATACTCATTCAATTTCAAATTAGATGTTGATAAATTATTTTGGAAGAACTGTATACTTTTATATTTATACGTTTTGGTAAAAATTTTTTTTTATTGAACTCCACTTTCACGGTCATTTGTTTTCGTTTTTGTGGCTTGGTGCGCATAGGTGAATATTTCCCTTGCTGGTTTCCATTTATTGCACCAATTTTTTTGAAAGTTTTGTTTTAATTTCACTTTCACTACACACATTAGTCATAAATCCATAATTATCTTTACTTTATTTACATAAATTAAAACAGTAACTGAAAACAGAATACAAGCACAAAAATAATTATAAGAACACTTAAACGTCAAACAAAATACCTGCTCACAAGGAAATTTTGTTCATTGTTCACAATAGATCAAAAATTTATAAAACAACAATCATAACACCGAAATTTCGTTTGATTCATAAATGTTATCGTTTATCAAACAATTGATATTTGACAATTTGACGTAATAGGGGCTTTAATAATGCGCAAATCTAAAACAACCAGAATTGTGGCAAGGAACCATGAAAATGGTGGAGAAAATAATGAACAACGTCATCAAAAGAACCATAACAATAGCTTAGTTCAAAAGCAAATTGAGTGCTAATTCCAAGGATTTTTCCGATGATACCTACTAGCTTGCCATTCGAGTTTAAACGCATTCAGTTTCCCGTTCGACATTAAAACAGACGAATGGCAAAGCCATTGCAAATGTGTGGCTTTAAACTAGAATCTTCCTTATTTTTTCAATAGACAACTCTACTTGGCCTTTTCGCATATCGGAAAGCCATTTGCATGGTTTGTTTACGCAGTTGACAATAAAACAAACAACATTGTTTACCAATATCAAAGGGTTCATCATCATCATCGGCCTGACAACCGGGGTCCGTTCCTGGCCTCCTTCAACAAGTCTCTCCCCCTATCCCGTTCTCGAGCCAACGCCATCCAGTTTCGCAGCGTCAAAGCGTTACACTGACCTAAAAATTGTGAAATATTATTATCCTGCAAATGAAACACATTATTATCAATTTGATTCTAAAGTATTTTCATTCTTTTAAAAGAGGACTTTTGGAAGGGACATTTAATCAATTTTAGGCGGAACGCAGTTCGCTGGGTCAGCTTGTATATTATATTTCGTTTTGTCTTCGTTAAAAGCCAATCCCATTTTTTTCCTCTTCCGATTCAACACTGACAAATATGCACCAGCCACAGCTCGCTTATTTCAGCTTATTATATCTAAGTCTTCTTCATAAGCGAGTAGTTGAACGGACTTTTGATAATTTATTTACTTGTGGTATTGACATGCAATTTACGTACAATTGTTTCAAGAACTACATATGTTAAATATAGGCCACTCGGCCTTGGACCTTTCTCAACATCAAACAGTTCGGTGATGTTCTTACCGACTTTGTCAGAGCAGCTGGCCTTAAAGCCTTTGGTAAATCTTTAAACTATTTGGTAGAATTTTTTAACATCACTTCTGCCGGTATAACCCTCGATAGACTCGACCGCTCGCTTCTCGTGCTCTTTCTTTTTCTTCCTGAGAAGTCGGCATTCCTCCCTTCTTTTTTACTCGTAGGGCTTCTTGGCTGCTTTCACAGTAGCTTGTTTTAGGCTGCAGCCTGGTAGGCCTCGTTCTTCGCTGCATGCGCCAACCGGCATTCTTCAACAAACTATAGGAGTTGATGAGGATGCTTTTCTGATGGCTTGTTGACAATGTCTCCACTGATCCTCTGTACTTACTGCTGGTGGCGTACATATTGAGAGATTATTGTAGAAACACGGTCAGCCATCAAGGGTTTTTGCGGTTCTCTTGCTATGTTATCTTCGCGATTACAAATCTTCTCACCGCATCAGGTTGGCGTTGTGGCGCGTGGATATCCACATATGCGGACTCGAGATACTACCAAGTATTCGTCAGAGTCTATTTTTGCCCCACGGAATGCTCGAACACCCAAGATAATGGAAGCATGTCTGGCGTCTATGGCGATGTGATCAATTTGGTTTATTGATGGTCTTTTGATCACTGCTACGCCAAGTGCCTTTGTGTATATCAAGGTTGCGGGAAAAAGGTGAAAGGTGAAAAATGATATTTACATTATTCCATAATAATTATTCTATGTAGCTAGTCTAAATTTTTACTTATCAACTTCTGTGCAATGAATTCCGTCGATAGTAGTAGAACCAAGATCGAAAAACAAAACAAAACCATCAACAACAAAAAAAAAAAAAAAACAAATACAACTCTAAATCAATTACTTATAAATCTGTCAGAAAATGTGACGTACTGCGACATGATTGCTGTCTAAAGTTTGTGTAATTTTATATCTCACATCCACAAAGTACGACATTAAGTATATTTATTATCACATACGACACCGCATCTATACACTGTATGCGTATCTATCTATCTATCTGTGTGAATAATGCCTCTAAGTCCCTTGTCTATCACCACAGCATCCTTAATGATTCAACATACCAAACATCATAAGCATCCGGCAAAACTAAACATACACACAGGACATAAATAAATATCTCCCAGGTTCCCCAAAGCTTATATATTCTATTATTAAATAAACTACTCCCCCTTAGACTTAACACACACACACACTTAATACACAACACACACAAAAACTTACTGCTCTTATATTATGGATTATATTTTATTCTAACAGGACGAAGGAGCAATATTAAAAAGTGGACTCTGGTGGCGAGAAGAAATAGAAAAAGGAACGTGGCAATGGCAGCGCTAAGCGGAGGCGGAAGTAGGCCAGACGTCTTTCCTGTTTCATCTTCCATTTTTTCTTTCCAATCCCGAATCTCTTCGATTTTGATAATAATAATCATTAGACTTGAAATTGTGTCTTCAAGGGTGTTGCTGCAGTCTTTTCTGCGACAATCAATCCTGGAGTTATATATATTGGTTCTTGATGACGCCTGGGAATAACTCCAGGATAAATAAACTTTTCCGCACGATTCATCTGTTTTGTACCGGATGTGGCTGACAGAAATAAGGGGATGGGGAAGATTAGAAAACCGAACACTATGTGTGTGTAGTTTTGTTGGTAGACCACCGCATTATAGTCCTCGTCATCATAAGCTTGGATGTCTCAAACCCTGACACGACCACCAACAGCAACATATTGAATCTTAGTTAGATACTTTTGGCTTAGCAAAACAATATTGGAAGGAGGTTGGAAGTTTTTTTTTTAGTGTGGTTGGTTAAAGGAACTTATTTTTTCAATTGATGTTTTCTTCTTTTTTAAGCGCCATATTTTGTTTTGTTATGTTTTGTTTTCTTGCTGTTGTTGGCAGTTGTTTGATGGCTGATATAGAAACGGAAGTGGTTGCCACTTCTTCCATACTTTTGATGGCTAGAAAAGAAGAAAAAGAAGATAGAACTGAGCAGAGGGTTAAAGTTAGTCCGTTCTCATCTTATTAAAAAAGTTTTCTTTGACAGTTATTTTTCGTTTGCTTATTTCTCTGTCGTTGAATGGATGACATAAAGCTTAAGGTAAGATTTGGAGAAGAGGGCGGTTGTGCTTCTTGTGCAAAAATTTATTTTTATTCATCTCTTTTCCTGGAGAAAGAAAACAAAATAATAACTTCTTGCGTCAATGTCGGTTTAATTAAATAAATCGATAGAGAAATGAACTTAAGAAGGATTATGGGCTTTTGTCTGCATGATTTATCATAATCTTTGCGGTTTTACTTATGAAAGAATATACAAGGAAAAAATACAGACATTTACACTATAATTGTAAATGGCCAAGTTTGAAAGTAAACAAAAGTATGCTTCATTTGGTTTTCCGTAATTAAAAACTTAAAGATAATAAAGCTCAAATAAAAAATTCTTGTATATTTATGGGATATATAGAGTTAGGAAGTGATGAAAGATTATAATTCTTTGATATAAGACTATAAAACTTTGTATGTAAAGTAGTTTATGTATAATATAAAATATAATGATGTTTTTTTTTTTTTTTGTTAAGAACAAATTTTGTTTAATACTGTTACCCGGCGGGTTTCCGCCGCAGAAAAAAAATTAGGGAGAATGCATTGATTTCGAAAAAGTAACTTTAATCACATGGTTCCAACATTTTGCCAGAAGCTTTTTAGCTTACATATAAGAAGTTTCAAAAAAGACTCCCAAGCGCCATCTTTGGGATAATTTTTTTCATAAGTTACTTCCTACAAAAACAGCTATTTGTCAGTGAAAGCCGTGCTAAAATCGGTCTAGTAGTTTCTGATCGGATTATATATAAGAATATGTGAAAAAAGTGACCCAAGCGCCACCTTAGGAGGGTAATTTAAATAACTAAGTCACTCCCTACAACATCAGCTACTGTAAGTGGCAAGTCCCGTGAAAATCTGTCAAGCATGGTTTCTGACCGGGCATAAACGATTTTTCTGGAAAAAAAACGTCCTGAGCGCCATAAAGGAAGTTAATGAAATAACCTAAATGCCGCGCTACAGCTTCATTTATCTGCCAGTGAAAGTCCCTTCAAAATCGATCCAGCCGTTCTCGAGATCAGCCAGGACAAACAGACAGACAGACAGAAAAAATTTTTAAAACCGTGTTTTTCTTCTTCTTCTTCTTCTTCTTTTTCTTCTTCTTCTTCTTCTTCTTCTTTTTCTTCTTCTTCTTCTTCTCCTACTTCTTCTTCTTCTTCTTCTTCTTCTTCTGCTTCTTCTTCCTCTTTATCTTCTTCTTCTTCTTCTTCTTCTTCTTCTTCTTCTTCTTCTTCTTCTTCTTCTTCTTCTTCTTCTTCTTCTTCTTCTTCTTCTTCTTCTTCTTCTTCTTCTTCTTCTTCTTCTTCTTCTTCTTCTTCTTCTTCTTCTTCTTCTTCTAAAGTTATCTTCCTGCACCTATGAGATTAAATTCTTGGTAAAAATAAATGGTCTCGTCATATTATGTCCACACGAAGAAAAAAAAATCATTTTCTTTTCCTTGACTTTTGGTATATAATTGGTTTTTTATTGAACTTTTAAAATTGTATGAAAAACATAGCATAATTTTAGGAGTTTATTAAATGAAAATAATCAATTTGTGTTGGACTCAAAAACTTTAAATGCTCATATTTTTTTTATATACATTTTAGCAGCAAATAAGTAATTTATTAGTGTTATGTAGTCCATTCTATAATATATTTTTCCATGTTTTTTTTTCCAGCGGCTATAGTGTAGAGAACAGCTTCAAAAGAGACCGAAACTTTCCATCTCCCGACTAAACGTACTTGAAAAAGCTTGCCCGACCATCAGTTTTGCATACGTTCCATCGAAACCTATCGGTTAGTTCCTATTTTGTCGAAGGACACGATCTTACGGTCGCCTCCCCTACTATTATATTTCATTTTCATTTTTCATTCCATTTATTCATATAATTTTATACGTTAGACTAAAAAGTAAAAGCTAAATTGAAATTTTTCTAAAACTTGTACAACAATCTTATATTTTTGAGTAACATGCCTTCTTAAGAATTATATAAATAACTTTAAATTTCCAAAACCAAAAATATTGAATAAACAAACAAATTTATTGAATATTTGAACAACAACAACAATTTAAAGGTGCTAACACCAATTTGTTTACGAATTTTCTAATTCGTTTTTATTGGCTGGAGATAGCTATTTCAAGGAGTGCCAAGTCCTATCATCATTCTACTTATTAGTGGTGCTGAGCTTTAATCCAATTTTTTATGAAAAACTTTCTACATGCACACCATAGGATTCCAACCCACGCATATCAGATTTGCTTAGTCTTCGAAGTCGTATGCACTACGCATTCCACCGCTTATGACCACTGACGTCACATGTCGAGATGTGATGTTTGTTTATCAAACGCATTTGGAGCATCAGGATTTTTCAAAGTGCTTTTAGGTATGCTTGTTTTGATCCGTCTCCATTTGTCTCCTTACCTTATTTCAATAGACTACATTTCTTAGTACATATAAAGGGGGAGAGGATGAAAGATCGGTAACAGACCCGACTATTTAAGTTATTATTATTGTTTTATTGTACTATTCATACTAGAATGTCATTTTTAATACTTGACCATTCTTTATTTCGTCAATTTCATTGAATTTTTGAACAACAACAACAACTTAAATTTTATTTTTTTAAAAAGCTTTTCTATTTTATTCAAATTAAATTGATTTCTATTTTCCATATGTATTATGTAGCTACCTACATAAAAGTAGATGTATTTTTTTTTTCAATTTTAAATTCAAAAATTCACTTTTCAATATATGCGTTCAAACATATTTATAACTTCAATTCGAAAACATAAATTTATTTCACAAGGATTTATACATATCTTCAAACATATTTTCATATTTGTATGATTGTAGGACTCAATTCTTTATCCATAAAATGAATCCCTACACATGAATTTTGGTTTACAAAATGGTTTACCCAAGTCCATTTTTTTATATTCACACGACTGACATCGCCCTTAAAAAAATACATCAAAAAGTATGTTTTGTTTAAATAAAATAAAATCCGACTCTCTAATCTCCAGCATTAAAATAAAAATATATAAAAACAAAAAAAAAAAAAATTAAAACCTAAACTCACATTGAGTGAGTGATATATTATGGCCATTGGGAGAGTGTTTGTTTTTATCACCCAGTAACAGGAACAGTGAGGCTCTGTGATGTGAAAAAGAAGATTACATTTTTACCGACATTATTTTTATGTTCAGCAATGTTTACGAACATAATGGCGTATACCTCAATTACCTTGGCAACCACGAATACACTCAGGTGAACAAGGGAAAAAAATAAAAAAGGAAAACCTACACAGTGAAAAGCAATTTTCCATATGACAAGGTTTATGGCCTTTAACTTAATTTTGTTGTCCTTCTTTTGCATTTTGTTGTTTTTTTCCTTTTTTTTTCCTTTCAACTTTCATTTAAATTTTTGTTCATTGATTCGATTTTTGATTTTAATTTTTAACCCCAGAATTAACCCAGATTTTACACCTTGTTCACACACAGATACACACTGCATTGTGGTTCACTGCAGGGACGGTCGAGCAATTTACACGCGGCAGGCGTGTAGTAGTAGGATGGTAGAATTAATTTTCCACACGATATATTCATTCGTGAAAAATCTGATTATTACCACACCAAGCCCCAATCGATTACGATACGGAGGCGTGGTTAATGGACATAAAGTTAATTCGAGAGGGAAATGGTTTTTTTTTTTGTGAGATTGTATTGTGTAGAACGGAGGTGGATTTATTAATTTTATTTTTATGTGGACTTTTTTATTTTTTTGAAATTTTATGGAAATTATTTTAGTAGGTATTGATTTTTTTGGAAAATGATTTAGTAGACATACCTACGTAAAATATCTAAAATAAAATCTTTGGAAGAGTTAAAAAAATTTTAGTACCTAATTAAAAGTAGGATTGTGCCAATAAGTTAACTTACTTAAAAGAGCGCACTTTATTTAGCTTAAAAGTATTTCCTTTTGTCCTTTTATCTTTTAAGTTTCCACCTCAATTTGGGCCTTGTACGAAATGCATCATAATGTAGTTCTTGAATTTTCGAACTAAAGGGTTTTCCAATAAGAGGTGTTATTTTGATATTCAAAGAAAAATAGAATTTTTGAGATAAATGATCGGATGTTTATTTCATTATAAAGAGGAAGGTATGCCGTTAATAATGGAATATAACATCAGCCAAATGGCCGCCACGACCACGCTTACAGGACCATATCCTTTTCATGAAATTTTCCATAACCAAATCGCAAAGTGGCTGCCCTATGTCCTCGATAGCCTCACGAATGCCATCTTTGAGGTCTTGAATCGACGCTGGGCTGTTGGCGTAGACCTTATCTTTCACGTGGCCCCAAAGGAAGAAGTCGAAAGGTGTTAAATCACAAGATCTCGGTGGCCAATTGTGATCACCTCTTCGAGAGATAACACGGTCCGGAAACTTTTCCCGTAAAAGATCGATGGTTTCATTGCTTGTGTGGCACGTAGTGCTGTCTTTTAATAATTTCAATGCATTGGTGAAGCGTGTATCGTTTTTTTAATGGCGTAGTTTCTACTTGTCAAATGTCAAAAAATGACAGCTTCAAAAGTGACAGCTACCGATATAGCGGGCTATTCAAAATAACACGTCTTATTGGAAAACCCTTTATTTAAATACTAAACTACTAATTTTACTATAGAAATATTGAATTATTAAAGTATTGAACTATTGAACTATCGAACTATTGAACTATTGAACTATTGATCTATTGAACTTTTGAACTATTGAACAATTGAACAATTGAAATATTTAACTATTGAAATATAAAACTATTGAACTATTGCGAACTTTTAAAATTTTGTACTATTGAACTATTGAACTATGTAAAAGATGGTGAACTTATAGTTTAAATTCTTCCATCAGTACATTTGCAGGAATGATTTTTCAACTAGTTTTTACGTGAAGTACAGAAGCTTAGCTTAAATTATGTCAATCCATAGTTTTTTTATCCAGCAATACCTATACACACCTTGTAAAAAACCTCCTTCAAAACAAATTAAGGCCATGCGGGTATATTTCAGAGTAATTCCCCGCTTGGCGTATATTCAATTTTGACGTATGTATAAAGTTTCAATTTTTGAATAACACTTCGCATTATATTCTAACAAAAGTCTTTCTATCTTATTGTTAGGAGATCAGTTTGTAAAAATATTTTGAAAAAAATAAAGAACTTATCTATCTAATGCATCTTTAAAACGGATTAATTCTTATCAATATTTCCACTAATACAGATTCTTCAAACGAATAATTCAGTTGTGACTATGATGATAAGCGCTGTCATTCTATAGTAGGCGTGTTTTATTGGTAAGTGTTTAGTCACTTTAGTGTTTAGTCACTTTAGCAAAATTTTGTATGGGATACGAAAAAAGGCGATAAAATGGTCAGTAACTAAAATGAACATAGAAGTGAAGATAAAATCTTGGAATACCTGGAAATTTTTGGCGCGAAATAAAATGTCAATACATTTTTCGCTTAAAGGTTTTGTGGCACCTATGGCAGCTTAAGATATTTACTCCATTTTCAATTATTATTAATGGTTATGTTCATTGTGTTTTCCCTTAGGGCCGCTTTTGCGGAAGAAATAAGAAACTTTCAACCTACGAAAGTTGCAAAAAAGTTTTGATGATTTTGAACTTTTCGCTTAAAAACAAATAAAAATTGGTTAAAGCTGATTTAAAAAAAATATATATATTATTATTGTTGTTATATTGTACTATTCGTACTAGAATGTCAGTTTTTATTACTGACCATTCTGTTAATTTTCATTGAATGTTTTTGAACAACAACAACAACTTAAAGGCGCTACCACCAATTTTTAAACGAATTTTATTTACTCGTTTACGAATATTATTATTCGTTTCTTTCTATCTTTGGCTGGAGATATAGCTATTTCAAGGATTGCCAATTCCTTTCATCAGTCTCCTTTTAGTGGTATTGAGCTTTGATCCAATTTTATTATGAAAAACTTTTTCACATGCACACCGTGAGATTCGAACCCACGCCTTCAGATTTACTCAGTCTTCGAAGTCGTATGCACTATGCATTCCACCGCTTATGACCACTGACAAAAAATATATATAAAATTTGGAATTTAATTTGGTAATATTGAAGCTAAATAATGATTATTTATCTAACTCGGCATAATACAAATAGCCATACTTTGCAGACACATCCATAAAATTATTATTATTATTATTATTATTATAAATTCTTTATTTAACCTCTCGATATTTTTACAATAGTATAAATCTAAGAATAATTGCATGGCATATATTGCCGTCTGCCTAAATTGACTTGCTTTGAGTTTTTTTTTTTAAAATGGACAAAGTTAAAGTAAAAAAAGAAAAAAAAGTTTAAAAAAACATGATATTATTTTTAACCTAATATACAATTAAATAAAATAAACCTTATCTTTAATTATAACATTCATTTCTTTATACAAAATCTATAAAACTGTTGCGGTAACCTAAGTCATGATTAATATAGTGAAGAGTTTTCCAACCTAAATTACCATTCAAAATCTGTTTTGTATCCTCTAGTGTAAGAAAGCTCTTTAAAAAATAAAGTCTGCGGATTTCTTGTAATATTGGGCATACAGCTAGAAAGTGATAAATATTTTCTATTTAATTTCGGTTGCACAAACTACATATCGGGCGAAGGTCACTTCTGTGTGGTTTATAATTTAAGTTAAGCATCTCTGTTCTAGCTTTAAAAACAGTACGGATTTGGCTAAAGGAAAGTTCTTCATTAAAATATTTGTTTGTATCCCGTACGTGGTTTATAAGTCTTTGTAAATAAGTCGAGTTGTAGATGTTTGGGCTTTGTTCAAACATTGTAGATAAAGAGAGTCATCTACTTTAGCTATACATCTATAGAACTCATCTTGTCAATCATTATGAGTGATGTTACTGAGATTGAGATTCAGACCGTATTGATTAGCCAACTCGTTTCACTCTTTAAAAGGCGATAGCTGACAACGGAGGGCGTATTTAATAATATGTTTTTGAAGGTTCGAATCGTTCCTATTCATTACTTTAACTATGTAATCAGCATTTGAGTTTAAGTTATTTAAGAATATTTGTGGTATACCGGATTCAAAGTGGATAGCATAAGTTAAAGTAGTACTAGCTAGTTTAAAAATGCGCTTAAAGAAAAAACGCTGGATTACTTCAAAACCTTCAATGTTTTGATACCGTATTTTTGCTTTTGTGACATTGATTGAAAGGTCCAATAAATCACAAAATCGTTTAAGCTTATTTATTTGAAGCTGCAAGGATTTTGGGTTATCTGCCAGTATGACAATATCATCCGCGTATAGAAGCATCTTTATTAGAATATCACCACACTTAACTCCTCCCGGGAAATCCTTGGATACATCATCAATATATAATGCAAACATAATTGGACTAAGCCCACACCCTTGTGGAACACCAGCACATATATTAAAAAAATCGGACATTGAAACTCCATTCCATACAGCAGCAGATTTATCGGTAATAAGTAGCTTATATAAATTGAGAAACTTTGTTGATAAACCTAAAGTTGATAGCTTATAAATCAAAGAAGCCCTATTTATTGTATCAAAAGCTGCCCTAAAATCCATAAAATTATTTGAAACTTCGGCTGGCATATAGTCAAGAATACCAACTTTGAAATAAAATAAAAAAGTGGATACAAAAGTGAATATAAAGTTTTATTAGTTCTTTCCAGTGCTGACTAACTAAAAATTACCAACAAAACACGACTATAGTGTTTTATTTTCAACAAGAAAAAAAAATAGTATCTATTTTTGATCAATTTTGAAAAAAATAACATTGTCAGTGTCAAGTATCTTACCAACTTCAGCAATTCCAACATTGACACGACCTACTTGAGTGTTTTACACATTTTTTTTTTTTTTTTATTTTAACTACAAACAAAATTTAACGACATCATTTACACTTACAAGATAACAATGTTTCTCTTTGTTTTCATCCCACGTCAATGGAAATCCTCTTTTCCTGGAAACCCATCATCGCACGTCTCTTCATGTACATGTCGTTCAACACGGTTTTATGATTCATTTAATAAGAAACTTCTTATTTTTATATTGAATTTTCATAAAATTAGACATTCTACCTGACAAGTTGCTGCATTTTTTTGCCATAAAAGATGATTTTATCTTGAAAACGCTTCAAGGTCCATACAAAGTAGGAGCACGAGTTTAATTCTTTTTATAGTCTTTCTTGGTGTTTGTTGAATTTTTTTTTTTATAAATTGAGAATAAAATTTGTATGCAGGAAACGTAACGATGCGTGCTGATAAAATGGAAAATAAAGACATTTTTTTTCAGCATTTTTGTTTACTTTTTAAAAAATAATAGGTATTCGATGAAAAGATTAAATACAAATGTATTTTAGAGGATTATGGTATTTTCGAATTATCGATTTGATACATTGTTTTAAAAAACAGGAATGTGAATACGGCGAGGAAAGAAAATCCAGAGGGATATGAGACTTTCAATTTTAAAAATCAAATTATTCATAACAATTGAAAATGTAATATTATATCCAGTAAATTTATACATCAATGTGTGCTTTAAATCCGGTAGTTCTGATTATTTGCAAACTTGTTTATTATGTTGCGGCTCAATGAACAATCCAAGTCATTCGGGGTAAGTGTGCGCAGTCGGTAAGTGTGCGCATAGTGATTTTCTTGAAAAATTATATAAAATTCGAATTTCTATCGATGCAGAATTCCTAAGCTATCCAATTGAAATCTTTTGTTTTAGCCGCTCTGTAATGTTTAGTAGCTCCAGAAAATTCAAAAGAAAAGAAAGGTAAAATTTACTAAAATTTTCCGCAAATTTGAAAACGTGTCAATGATCTGTGGTTGTGTTGTACTGCTGTGAGCTGTATTTATTTTAGAAAGTTTACTATATGAACTTTATGTTTCAGCAAAGTTTTTAATACCAGTGCAAGTATTTGTTTTGTGTGCAATAATTTGGGGGCAAGTTTGCGCAACAAATTTGTGACAATTTTATAATTGCCGGCAATATTGAATAATGAAATTTGTTTTGTGCTTATATAAGTACGTAGTTAAAATATGTATTTTCCATATTCAATAAACTTCTTTTGTTTATTTCGTTATATGCGTGGAATCCTACTTCGAACTCAAAAATACACACACTTGCCCCGAATGACTCTACCAACGCGGCGTGCGTCACGTCGTCGTCTCAAATTAAAAAAAAAAAACAATGCATAGTTACCCTTGTTTTATATGAATAAACGAGTTGGACTTTTTATTGTTTGTTTAATTTACTTTCAATTCACATCCAGTTGTTGACGAAATATCTGTATATATATTATAAGAAAGCGTAGAAAAGTTCGCCTAACAGATGAAATAGTATCTACACACCTAGTATAAAAATAACTCTCAGAATTTTTTCAGGACCAACGGTTTTCAATGTCTTCGTTACTGGGAATATGTTTGCGTTTCTTTAAAAGGCTGTTTTGGTGAACCAAGTGAGGTTAAGCAATGCTGTTTATAACAGAAAACTTGGTGTGTTTACCTAAAAGTGCCGTAATGTTCTATTGCACCTGCACGTTCACCTTCTGTGGAACTATTCAGCCAGAGAGGAGTGCAGCATAATCTGATATTTCTAAAGTTTAAAGAAAAGATTTCGTCATAGACATACTTGAACATAGACTCTCTTGTTGAAAGTAGATGTTGATAGCTACTCCATCAGGTCCAAAATTAGAGTTGTCTCTCTCTTTTCGTTATGTCTTTTTTGCCATTTGATCTGAGTTATCAATTTTTTTCGATAAAGTCATAGCGATATCAATGATATGAAGGATAAATAACAGATAGGCAAGGACGGAACCCTGAGGAAGTTCTTTATTTAGCTTTCTTAATCTATTTTTTCTCATCATTAATGAAAAATTGAAAAAGACGATTTAAAAAAAAATTGTTTTAAGGCGGAGGCAACTACTTTCAGCACACTACGAATACACGAGCTCATCCATCCAATATATAAGCGCATATGTCATATGGTGTTAAATCAACATAAAAGCTACATCTAATTTTTTTTTAACTATCTTTCAAAGCTTTCTTCAATGTAATGTGCCATCAATGATATAATGATTGGTCCGAACTATTTCTACCATTTTGATCGATGGGAACAATTACAGTGACGATAAGGCTTTCTTGGAGTTTGTAACAGTTTTTCAAAGCATGAGAGGAAGATAACTTTCCGGTAGTTATGTTTACCTGGGCTTGAGAATAACAATGATAAAAATGATGATTTTCGTTCATTTGAGCTGAGTAGGAATTGTACCTGTTTTAAGTATATTGCTGCCTCCTGTTTTTCTGGTCTTCCACAAAGAAACATTGGATGCATATCTATTACCAAACCGCACAGTTTTCTCTGTTTGTTTTTCAGTGAGGGCAGTGCTGACATTTTCTGTTGTAAAAGTTCTCTAAAAATGTGATGTTCCTTGAGGGTCCTCAGTGCACGTTTGTTTATGATTATGTCTGTTCTTTCCACAGGGACTCAATTATGGTTAACTACTTTATTAGGGTCGAAGCAAGATCTTGTTGTGCACCTGTAATTAGTGTTCATATTTTTTTTTTTTTTTTTTTTTTTATAATGCACACGCGATCAAGGGGTTTGTTATAGCCCTTTTAATGATAAGTCACAGCGCGAGCGATAGGAATTTAGGGAGGAAGGGAAAGGAGGTGTCGATGAACATTGATCTTGAATGTCTGCAGATCAAAATGGTAAGGAAAAATTGTGCCAGGCAATTCATACCACATTCGTGTTGTACGGCTAAAGAAAGAATCCCTATATTTCACGGTACGACCGAAATTGGGCTCAAGTGTAAACTGATGAGCGTTCCTAGCAAGACGAGTGTTACGGGAGAAATGTTTAAGGGGTGGAACGCAGCTGGCTACCTCATCTTCCAAGTATTTGTGTTAAAGACTCCATTTTTTCTTGATAGAGTGGGTTGACAGTTAATGTCCACTTCTTTTTACGAGACTCATCAAGAAACTTTAGCATTATTTTTATTCCATTTACCAACATAATTTTTTCGAAGACCATGGAAAATATGTTTATTTGTGATTGCTTTTACAATTCATACTTTAAGATACTGTTTGGCATAAACCGTATATGTATGAGTTCAATTCACTACCAAAGTTTTTCTCATTGACCTTTTAAAACCCTGATCATGACTTTTAAAACGAATCAGTTAGTAGAATGTATTTATAAAAACCGTATGGACATAGTCGTTGATTTCTGGGGAAATTTGACAGCACTGTTTTTGAAGCAAAGTAAAAAGTTGTGTTCCGCCGAATAATTGACCCTTAAGTAAATATATGGTGGCCTCTTTTGTTAGTAATCGTCTAAGTATTTCTCTTTCTTTAAAAGATAATTTCCCTGGTAGGCTGATAATTTCCCTGATAGGCTGATTTGCATTATTAACTGAGGTGTATATAAAGGGTGTTTATTTTAGAGGTATAGAACTTTAAATTTCAATAAAACAACGATAGAATATTCGATTGACATGATTTTTTATTTATTCGAAAGATAATCTTGTGGCATTACATTTTAAATATGATTTTTGGCATATGACTGCCACGGCTGGCTCGGATGTAGTCCACTTTGGACGTCCAATTTTCGATGACTATTTCCAATATTTGTGGCCGTATATTGGCAATAACACGGCGAATGTTGTCTTCCAAATGGTCAAGCGATTGTGGCTTATCCGAATAGACCAATGACTTTACATAACCCCACAGAAAATAGTCTAGCGGTGTTAAATCACAAGATCTTGGATGCCAATTCACAGGTCCAAAACGTAAAATTAGGCGGTCACCAAACGTGCCTTTCAATAAATCGATTGTGGCACGAGCTGTGTGACATGTTGCGCCCTCTTGTTGGAACCACAGCTCCTGGACATCATGATTGTTCAATTCAAGAATGAATAAAGTTAGTAATCATGGCTCTATACCGTTCACCATTGACTGTAACGTTGTGGCCATCATCGTTTTTGAAGAAGTACGGACCAATGATTCCACCAGCCCATAAAGCGCACCAAACAGTCAGTTTTTCTAGATGTAATGGTGTTTCAACATACACTTTGAGCTTCACTCCAAATGCGGCAGTTTTGTTTGTTGACGTAGCCATTCAACCAGAAGTGCGCTTCATCGCTAAACAAAATTCCCTTATGAAAATCGGTAACAACGGCCATCTCGTTTTGGGCACATTTGACACAATTTGCAAGCGTTGTTCAGGCGTGAGTCTATTCATGATGAATTGCCAAACCAAACTGAGAATAAATCACTTGACAGCTGTTAAATCGGTCGCCGTCTTAAAATGTAATACCAACTTAAAGTTCTATACCTCGGAAAAAAAACTCCCGTTATTTCTTCCAGCTGTACGTTTATACTATTTTTAAACCCTTTTGAGAGACTCTGATAGTCATACTTCAACTATATTTTTGTCTGTATAGTTTGTCGGTCCTTGTATTACAAAAGTTTTTTTTTTTAAATTTATTTGAACTGTATTTCATCATCATATTTATTTTATTCTTTCAAAATCCAATAATTGTAATTTGTAGCTTAAATAAATAAATAAATAAATAAATAAATCATTTGTTTCTTCGAACACCAATAACAAACATTTTTACTTGAGGTAATTTTACCAACCTATAGTAAAATTCGATTCGAAATTGTCTGCATTGTTGCGTGAGCTTAATAGTAACTTTACATCTTGAAATAACCTTTCTTAATGAATTTCTAAAATATATTAATTCGTTGAATTTCATTAAATTTTCACAAAATGAATTTCCATTGATGTATAAAATTGCATTAATTCAATGGCCTTAACTGCTTTTCAATTTAACTTAATAAAAACATCCGAATCGACTTACCTACCTACCTTTTCTGTCATTTACATTCTGTAATCATTCACCCAAATCAATCACTTATACATTACTTCAAATTTTCTTTTTTATTTATTTTGGTGATAGTATATATATATATTTTTTTTTTTGAGGTTAACTTATTTTCCATTTATTTACTTAACAATTCGATTGAGTGAACAGGTGTTGTTTCTTTTACCTTAACCTCTGTACACACTCCAATTTTCTGCAATCAACCAGAAATAAAATCAACAAATGAAATTTACAAAAAAAAAAACATATATATAAAACAGAAGTGTGAACATCTTTTTTATTTTACATTTCTCGCCAATATTGTTGTTGTTGTTGGAAAACACAAGTAATTTTCATTTTACTCGGTCGAAGGCAATTTATTTTTATCCTCTCAAAAGGATCTTCTCCTCATATACCTGATGGAGGATTTTTTTGTTTAAAAAAAAAAAAACTCCCCTTCCAATTCAGTTTGTAAAAAAAAAGAAACAAATACAAAAGTACCTTTTGAATGAGGTAAAGTAAAAAAAAAGAAAGAAAATAAAAAATTAAAGAAATGAAAAAAAAAAAAAATAACTGTATCTGCAAAATATGTACCAACATTGGCTCATATTTGTGTAACCTGTTTTCATAAAAAATTCACAACTAGGGCATAAAATTGCAGATGGTGCACACCACAAATTTATTGCCTGTGGGCGGATGGAGTGGGAGTATAGCCTACTGAAGCGATGACAAGCACAAAACGATGATGATGATGATGATGATGAAGGATATGCACGAGGATATACAAGGAAGCTATGTTGGTAGGTATGCATAGATATACATAAATATGTATAAAGTAACGAGCCTTGAGGAAAATAATGTGCGATGAGCAGAGAGCAAATAAAATACATTCTACCTAGAAACAGATGCAAAAAGCAATTTCTTTGCCAACATCAAACCATACTCTTTACCCTCACACCGCCTATACTGTTATAATCATCATTAAGGACAGGGCCACCATCACTGTCTGCCATCTGCAACGCATCATTATACAAAATGCTCCTGTTGGCTTTCCAGCTATAGCACCAGCACCACCCAGTGTATGTGCAATTATCTCTTCTTTAGAGGAGATTATTGGCAGAAGAGATTATACACAGAAATAAAAAATTGTTTGATTAAAGAAAGACTAGTTTGAGGAATGTGTAAATTTTAAGCAGCACCCTATTTTTTTTTTACAGAAAACCTAAAAAAACTGTCCTTAGAACGAACATTGAGTACTTAAATTTCGATAGGAATCAACACAAACTTAATTTTTTTTACTGAAAAAAGACGACGCACTCTACGGAGACTTTCTGTCTGCCGATAGTTTGGTTGGGCTTCAAATCAGTATTAAAGGTAATGAAAATGACCACAGAAACACAACATCAATTTGCCATCTTCCGATAAATAGGTAAGTTTGATGTGCGAAACGATTGCTTTCGAATTCAATTATCGATATAATATCGACAAATTATCGTCAAACTTATTAATCAATACGGCGCTTGTCTACACAAGCACAGCATCTATATCACTGAAAATAAAAGGTACGTAATATTGATGTAAGATTACATTTCCCCAATGTTATTTACATAATTTTTCAGCCGATGTTGATGAACATTGAGATAATGTATTATAGTACATTAATTGATGTACGTCTGCATTGATAAATGTACATTACATTGTGTCAACCTAAAAAGTACATTCAACTGATTTTCGTATTTAAATGTAACTTTTACATTCAATCAATGTATGATACATTGAGATCATGTAACAAGAACATCAAATCATAAAAAAGCTTTATTTGAAAGCTATACCTACTTTTATTTAGAGTACATTGATACAATGCTCATTGAACATTGAGGCAATGTAATTGGTACATTGTTTCAATGTATTTTCCAAATTCATCTATATATTGTGTACATTATTTGTACGTTGATTGTTATTTGTACATTGATCTAATGTACTTTGTACATTTATTTAATGTACTTGGTATATTGATCTAATGTATTTGGTACATTGATCTAATGTATTTTGTACATTGATCCCATGTACTTGGTACAACTAATGTCAGATGTATACTAATCGTAACAACGATATTTTCTGAAAAAGACATTAGTTTTACTTGGGATTTGAACCCAGACCTCCAAAGTGAAAGTCAGACACACTAACAACTACGGCACGGGGCATTCGTATTAATACAATCTGTTGCATTAATACAAACTGTATTGTAAATAGGTTCTTTAGTATTACATTTAATAATTCAGGTTTATATTTTAATCCATTCGTTTACATTTTATTATTAAATTATTATATTTTAATCAGTTTATTACATTGGTTTCAATGTATAAGAACATTGAGGAAATGTACAAAAGTTCGCGATCTATTAAAGACAATTTAAATAGCTAGTTATTTTAATACATTGTACATAAGAAAATACTTTAGCGCAATGTACTTATTACATTGATTGGAAATCTTAATGTATACCGTACATCACCTAATGAAAAAGAACAATGATATTTGGAGTGCATCGAAACATCAAATGATGGAGGAATGTTTTGTATGGGAATGGATTAATGTACCTCATTACATTGAGCCAAAGGACGGTACATTGAAATCAAAAATTCTTGGTACATTGGCCCATAGTATGGTACATTGTCTGAATGTTCTTAACGTTATTCCAATGTAAAACGGATCAATATTTGGCATACATTTTACGATTTTTTTTTCAGTGTACTTACTTATTATTTATTCGGCTTAATTTGTAAATACCTCAGTCAATATTTCTGTATACTAACTCAGCATACGATAAAAAGGGGCAAAACTCAAGAATATACCAATCTGTACCTGGTGTTATCAGGAGTAAAGTACGTATAAGCTTTTATAGCCAGGGCAAGAATGGTAATTTGTATATCACTGAACCATATATTGAGAAGATTTTTAAGATTTGAAAGCTTAGAATAATTTACAACTTTGTTGGATTAATAATTATATAGGCTATTAGCAATATTACTTGGATACATTTGACTAAGATCCTTTAACTATAAGACAAGGCATAAAGTTGATCGAATAATCAATGATAAAAATGCTAAAAAATATGGATAAGAGTATCGAGCCACGTGATAATCCTTGTTCAACAGTATTTTTGAAGCATTCCCTACCTGAAAGGACTTTTTCCAATATATAGTATCATCATAAACACTTGTGTAAAACTTTAGCAGTTTTCCAAGACTGAGAAAAAAGTAGATGCAGTTATGTAACGATTGATTATCTGATTAAGATCCATCCATCTATCCATCAATGGAGGCAGAATGAGTTTTACAAAATGGAAAGCTATAATCAATCTTCAACAGGAAAGTCAGACCTTATGATCACACTATATACTACTTAACTTACCTATATGAACATTTAAAAACTTCAACTTTGTTAAGCATTTCTTAATTTTAATATTTAGGCACAGACCTCGACAGTTTTACCAAAACGTTAAATTAAAAGTACCAATAAACAAATGAAAATGGCCATGAAGAAAATCATTGAAATTGGAAGTACTTGAGCTTACTAATGGATATCCATCAGAAGACTTAAAGAGTGGTCGGTATAAAAGCCAGTTGAGTAAAAAATGTTCACGACAAATGTACCGACAAATTTTAATTTATTTTTTCTGGAGAACACAGATATCGTGTAAGCCCATTTGAAAAAGTCAAGGCCAATGTTTGAATCCGGTATCAAAACGGAATTCTGAGTGTTAAGGATATATATAGTATCGGAAACGATCCAGGAAGATGGAAGAAAGAATTTATCTCAAGTACAGGTTTCAAGAGGCTTTGGAATACTTTCGAACATAATCCAGTTTTTGAGGGTTATCTATACAGCACTTACTTGAGGATTTTCTCAGTACGTGTTTATACAACAAAACTTAAGCCAACGTTGTTTTTAAAAGTGAAATCCGAAGTCGAATGTGTCGGCTCATCAGCTTGGTTGAGATATAAATTTACTCGAGTCAAATATGGACTTGGCTTGGTGAAAATTTTCTCAATTATAAGAACTGAGAAAGATTTTGACTTAATTCAATTGATAACTCCGCCCTTAGTCTGTTTTTTATATGCCTTAAATTTAAAACATCATTTCAGAAAAAATCCATGAAACAGAATTTAAAGCTATAATTGCCTTCGGATTTAGTTTGGATTGGGCGAAAACGAATCTTTCAAAATGTCTTTTGACATGCGAGCTGATGTAAATGCGGTTTCAATTATTGTATTTACTTAATACAGTTTCAACTCAATGAATTTGCTTCAGTAAAAAAATTAGTTGACTGGTATTGCTAATCAGCCACAAAAACCGTGTTACCGATTGGGCTATAGCGGCGGTGGTGGCGTGGCGTACTATTCTTTTTTTTTTTTTTACACTATCAGATCTTATTCAAATGAAGCTACTATAGAACAAACGAACTGCTATTCGCGTGCCAAGAGACTTTCATAAGATTGATACGTATATTTTCAGTGATCCCAGAACACAAATTTTTGTCTGCTTAGAAATCCATTCAGGTGAAACTGAGCTCGCCCTTCATGATGACCAATTTACATTCTGTCGTCAAGGATTTCAAAAATTTGAATAGCTATACCTACTATACAAGCTTGTAAAACAATCAGTCCTATTCTGTTAAACGGCGGGAGTTTCGATTCGTCAAAAAACAGCAACTTAGATTCTACTAAACGTTTGAGGGGAAACATTCTGCGTCGGTAACTCAGCTCGCTATTCTTTTTTAAAACACATAAACACACCTTTCAAAAAACTACAAACACTTAAAAAAGACCTATTGTGTTCTTTTGCGTTTCACGCTTAAATTTCTCCCGAAATTTATTGTAAGACTCGAAAAAATCGCGGCACTATCCAATTTTTTTAATTTTGTTTGTTTATTAAGTTAGTTTTCATTTTTCAAACAATATTTTCATATATTAATGTGACATTTCAAAGAAATTTAATATTCGAAATTAAGGTTGATAAAGTAGTTCCTCGATAGAATATTATTATTATTATTGCGAGGAACTTCTTCATTTGCAAACACAGACAAGTTATCCCTGGTGGGAGAAACAACGGAACATCACTGACAATTGCCGCTGTCTGCAATACGATGCAATTCGATAAGGTGACATTTTTTTGACCACTCGTTATAGTGATGACTGATGAATCCGGCACTGGCCGGAAAATTTTGCATTTTTCAAAAATAAGGCTTTTTTTAAGAGTAAATAATAAAAAAAAAATGCCAAGGTACGTTTTAGCGAAATATTAGTAACTTCGGGAAGCCGATAGAAAAGGGATGTTCGATTTTCATAATCAATGTAAGTTAACTCTAATGGAAACAATTTTTTCAGTCAGTTTGAGATCCTGAATTAATTTAAAGTTAATTCACCAATTATAGCTGAGTTAATTCTGAGTTAAGTCAGGTTCTCAAATTGATTGAAAAACAGTTTTCTATTAGAATTATTGTAACCCTGATATAATATCGCATTGTAATTAGGTAGGTCACAACTAACAATTTAGCTTTTAAGTCCAAACTTTAGAATTTGGCAAGCAATAGCTAGTATAGAGCTCGTATAAGCCAAATTTTCGCAAGCCACACATTTCAAATTTTGAGAATGAAAAAAAAGCAGCTATAATGCCTTTAAAAGGAAGTATGACAAACTCCATACTAGGCTGGTAAATAAAGGTTCAAAATAGCAAGTATCAGGTCTTCCGAAGTTGTTTACTGATAACTTAAAAGAAAATAGCTGCTATAAGGCTCACCACGACAAGTCAATGCAAACAACTTGTGAAAGGCCTGCCCATAAATGCTTTATACGAATTAAATATTCTGCTAACATGTCAGTCTTACAAATAAGCTCTTAGTAACAACATTATAGTTCTTAGGAAAAAAGGAAAGGCGAAGGAAAAAATATCTAAAAATACAAATACAAAAATAAAAATATTGCTTAATGTACTAATACCTAATTTTTTTTTTAACTTTTTTAATTTGGCCTTTATAAGGCATTATATAAACATTTAAGGCAAGCTGTCTTTAATAAAATGCCTTGGGTAAGGCCTTTCTTATTAGCAAAGGCGTCATTAAAATGCTTGGGTAAGGCCTTTTTACAACATCCAAGACAAGCTATTAGGTATAAGCTGTCATTAAATGGGTTGTATACAGCCGTTTTATAACATCCAAAGCAAGCTTTTGGCATAAGCTGTCACAGAATGGCTGGCAGAGGCAAGCCAATTGCATTTCATGAAAAGCTTTTTGCTGATATAGCACCTGACACCAAAAGTCTTATAGGAGTTATATAGCTTGCGCAATGTGCGCCAAAATAACTTGTATAAAGCCTCTTACTATTTCTATAGCAGTCTGAAAATAGCTTGTGTTGAGCTTAATACAAGTTAAATTGTTAGTTGGGGTATATAGATACTAATATAAATATGAGATATGAATTTTAGGGCATTAGTTTTTACAACAGTTCATCACTGATATGGGTGTACCTTTAATAAGAAAGTTGTCTATAAAGTGAAGCTTCATCTAAGAAATCTAAACAGATATTTGTTTCTGTGTTAAAATCTATCAATCATAAAGTTAAGCACCCTATGAAAACAAAAATTTACATCACCACACCATTGACAGGGATATAAAATTTATTTGACATCATGGCCAATTCCAATGAAATTTTATGTGTACAAAATGATAGGCCCATCTGGCTTTAAGTACCTACAATCTTTCTGCCATCGATAAACCAATGAATCAGATCATTTCCTGGCTTTCTATTGGCCCATTAAGGTCCTTAAACACACCCTGTGCACTGTTTGTTGCCCCCGTAATGAATGACCCTGAGGAAGTTGACAATTATTATACTACCGTTTATTATTATTATTATTTTCATTAAATTCCTTGAATGCGTCTGCCCAAGACATGCCATGATAAGGACTCCTCTACGACATAAAGCAGAATCGGACGAAGGAAATGAAAATAATATATCTAGAGCAGCATGAGTCCTTGTTGGACAGAATAATTTTCCTTATCACTTAACTTCTTAGCTTTTCTGATGTCATGGGTGGATGATGGGGGTGTGGTGGCTGTTGGTATAAAATTAGCATACTGCAAATATCATTGGAATTGCTAACGAGGTCCTTAAGGCAAATAAAATGATAGCGCAAGCATCAAGACAGAAGGAAAGATGTGCTAGGATGATGGAAGGAATTTCGCCTTGATGTCTTGTGTGATATCAGATTCAGATTCTAAACTTTTTTTTTTAAATAAATATCTTTACGTTTATATTATACACAAATCTACCATCATTTAGAAGCAAAAATAACGAAGGCGGAGTCAAAAGTGATTTTCCATTTCATTTTGTTCAAAGTAAATTTTAAATTGGCTTACAATGTTAGCCATATCAGCACAGGGGAAAAGTCCTGGCAGTTAAATTCAAATGTGAATAGAGGAAGAATAAGGAAGATGTTTTTTTTTTTTTTTTTTTGAAAAATCGACAAGGAAAAAGGAACTAATTAGGGAAATGGTGACCTTAAATGATGTACGGTGATTTGTCTATGGAGGGATATTCTGACAGGAAGATGTATTGCATTATTTTTTAAAATGACAAGATATCAATCTTGGAAAAAAATATCTCTGTGATGGAAAGGAAGGAAAATATTATTCAGTCTGAATATTGCTTAACTTTTAGAACAAAACATTTATCAAATTTGATGTGTATACGTTTGGAGGAAAGAAATCAGAAAGAAGATAACAAGAGGAGGTACAAATTATAAGCTTTAAATTTTTTCAACGTGTGGATATACAATTAAAAATTAATTTTCAAACTCAAAATTTTGAAAAAAAAAATTTAAAAAAAATGTACCACAACTACGTCTGGGCATATTACTCTTAAAATACAGGGTGAAGAAAATTGGCCCAACCGTTAAGGCTGTACTTAGGTGTCCAGTCGATACATCCAGACTGCAGACGGACAGACAGACAGAATTATCGGACCTACTTTTTTCGTGCTCTCTATCATCGTAATGTCTAGTTTGATTGTTATCTCAAAACTTTTTTCTTAAAGTCAAAAAGTCAAAAGAAAAATAAGATAACCAATGGTATATTTTCTGATGAAAAACTTTCATCGTCGGCAAAAAATAAAACACAAAATTTTATCAAAATAAGTTGTATAATTTTATTTTTTTTCAAAAAAGTTTTATTTTCTATTTTATGGTACCGTTAATAAGGTGATTTGAAAAAAATGATGACGAAAAACTTCATCGTCGGCAAAAAAAAACAAACACAAAATTTCATCAAAATCAGTTGTATTTTTTTTTTTTTTGAAAAAAATTTGATTTCCTATTTTATATGAGAGGTACTGTTAGTAAGGTGATTTAAAAACAAATCCGAAATCATCACACAAGATTTCATCAAAATCAGTTGTAATTTTTTTTCGAGAAAAATTGCAATTTTATAGCATTTATATGCCAGTTACCGTTAACAGGTGATTTTGAAAAAAAAAATCTGACGAAAAACTTCATTCTAGGTAACAATTTTCAATCCAATTTTTTCCAGAAAAATTAGATTTTCTATATCGTTAATGTGGCAGGTACCATTAATAAAGTGATTTTGAAAAAAAAAATTCTACCAAAAAAACTCAGTCACATAAAATTTCATCAAAATCGATCGTATTTTTTCGAGAAAAATTTTAATTTTTTAAAATTTTAACGAAAAATCATTGGCAAAAAATTAATACTACAAAATTTTATTAAAATCAGTCGTATTTTTTTTCGAAAAAATTAAATTGTCTGTAACGATTGTATGTCTGATGTTAGGTACCGTTATTTTCAGACCTAGGATAAAAATAAAAATTAGCCTGTAGGTGTCGATACATCCAGACTAACAGACGAACAGACAGACAGAGAGAATTGCCGGACCTACTTTTTTCGCGTTCTCTATAAACCGCATATATGATTTATTGTTATCTCAAATTTTTTTTTTACGATTGCATAACTTGCCTTATAAACATATAGTAGATACCTATATAATCGCAAGTATAATTATATCACAATAGTATAATCGCAAGTAAAAACATATATAAAACAACCCCTGAATAGTAAAATACATTTTTCAGCATTAACAAAAATTCGCTACAATCTACCAAATCCTTATTGTTTAATTACAGAGTTTTTTCCTCTTCTGATGCCAATGTATTAAATTTCAGGTGTGAAATGTTTTCCCATTTGTCATCGACCATCTTTCTCCTAATTTGAAAAACATTTCATATAAAAAAAAATAAAACATAAAATTCCCATTAAAAATAAAGCTCTTTATCATGCTCATGCAAGAAGCATTTATTTTTATATATTTTAACATTTTCCATAGGCAAAAGGCACTCAAGCTGAAATTAATCTAAAAGAATAATTACCCCCCAGGATAATGATGGGGGGGTGCTCTTTTTATTTTACGGCCGATCAATTTCAGCAATTTCACGCTTCTTCCAACTTTATGACATTTTGATCCCAATCATAAATACAACTTGATTAATGCGTATATGAGCGTGTCACATGAGATGTTGATGATGACATCCTGATGATCCTATATCAACTTCCAGTCGTTTATTTTATATAAGGTATAAGTCGCATATTGAATTGACAGATGGAGATATAATTTGGAAGCACGTGTTTAAGTTTTAATATACTTTCCTTTCTCTAACATACAAACACAACTTTATGCAGAGATAATTAATCTTTTATTCTTCGATAAGAAGATAGAAAATAAGAAAAGTATAAATAATACCTAATTGGATCCTGCATAGATAATATTTCATTCGAAATATTAATGACTTCCGTTATACATAAAAACAAGGTACACAAACACACATAAATAAAATAAAACTTCAAAAAAAGTCCTTAAAAATGTCATTTCCTTCTCTACAATATTATTCTTCTAGCGAAATTAATTTTGTTGGCAATTTTTTTTTTTAAACTTCCCATGTCTTTTAAAATATTGGAACATAAGGTTAAAGATGATTGATTAGCCCGGGGCAATTCTTTCAATGGATTTCTTTTATTTTACTTCTTCTGATGACAAAATATGAAAAAAAAAAGAAAAGAAATTGGATTCAAAGTTGACAATCAGTCATCTTGTATTTTATAGCTTTGAGCGTGCATATAGCAGGAGCTCAGGCCCACCAACACACCATTCAACATCTTTCTTTTTTCTTTGCTCTTTTATTACTTCTAGCTTGTCAAGGATTTCATCTTTCTATTTTATTTGGCAACCTACTTTAAAAGTTCTTAGGGACATTTTTTTTTTCTATTTCTATGGTACCTTATACGACTTTTAGCCTGATAAATTGAAATATTTCCAAAAGATATTAAATTTTATTGTGGTTTTTTGTGTGGTGAGAGAGAGAGGTGAGATAGATCAGTGTTGGTAAGGTTACACAAAAAAAAAAAAACGCCTTAGGCCAGCCAACTGGTGCACAAATCGTGCAAGGATTACTCCCTGAGCTATTTTCAAGAACATTTTAGGATAACATCAAAAATGTGAGGGTGAGAAGTGAGAAGGAGTTTTTTTTTTTTGTAAGTGCTTTTGTTTGATTCATTACCTTTTCATAAAAGGCTTTAAAGAAATTATAGTTTTAAAGGAGAATGCAAGATTATATTGGATGAATTGCAGTTTTGGTTTAAAGAAATCTTAATCCTAACCTACATAAAATAACATGGCATACCGTTTGTTCTGTCTTTTGTAAAAATGCGATTCGGCCTGAGTACTTTATTAGAAAGGAATCTATTTAGCATTTAGGAATCAAAAAAATGCGAGCAGTTGTTGAAAATTTATAAGCGCCTTATAGTTGTCAAATCGATGAGAGGCATATAGCGGCTTATAGATTGATTCGCGTATCTAATTTCTATAAGGTTTGTGGTAATTCCGCTCTTCTGCCATAAGAAACCGATTACCGTTTCAAAATGATCAACAACTTTGTCTATTAACCCCTTCTGGATCACAAAAGTAACAACGTCAAGTAGTAAAAATACTATTTGTACAAAAGTCTGATTCTTTGCAATTGAATTCCCTGTTGTCTTGAAGGATCTAAAATGGGGCCGAAAGAACAATTTGAATATTCCCTGATGCAATATTTGATATTTTAGAGAAATAAAGAGTTAAAAGTTTTCTACCTTTTCTACTCCAGAATTTTTTTACAAAATAAATAAATAAATAAATTTAGTGGCACCTTACAGCTCCGAAGAACCATGGCATAGTGACTTACAACTCTCAACCAATCCTTTTATGTGTGTTGTTAGTTCTACGGGATTGGAGGGAACCTACAATTTTACGTCGAATCCGAACGACTAAGGTGAGAAGCACTTTTCATGACAATGATACTCTTGGAGGATTTGTCACTTCCTCGCAAGAGGCAGTGCCCTTGAAAAAAACATTAGATTTTATCGAAGTTGGAAGCTGGGCTTGAACCCAGACCTCTAGCGTGATGGTCCGACACACTAACCACTATGCCAGGGGGAATTCGTGTAAGTTCTTCTATTTTTTTTTTTTATTGAAGATAACTACAACTGAAGCGTGATGGTCTTGTTCTTGGGGTTGGGTTGTGGTTGGATTTTCGACGTGACGTCGTCCCGAATTTTAAATGGACGATGATCAGAGCCGGGCGATTAAAATTCTGTTCAGCCTGTCTACTGGTGTGAGTGGTATGACGTTTTGACGATTATCTTCCCCTTTAGCGGCGAAACAAAGGAGTGGAAGAAGCAGAGCCGGACGACCAAATAATTGTTCAGCCCGTCTACTGCTTATCGATGAATCGACAAAAAAAAACGGCAGCGAAAGAGTGGAGGAAGCAGAGCCGGGCGACCAAAAATGTTCAGCCTAGTCTCAGTCTAGTAGAAAAATGTAAAAGTTATTTGAATCAATAAAAACTTCATATTTTCCAATATTTGTTCGGTGAGCCTATCAATCAAATGAATTGATTAATCTTTGATTTGTGTGTGTCAGATTCTTGTTATACTTCTTTTTATTATGTTTTAACATATAGTCCAGGCAAACTAAGAAAAAATACACTAAACGTGGGCAAAATTGTTACAGAAGCTTTTTTAATTGATTTTTAATTAGAATCCATACATCCAAACGTATCCGAAATCGGACAAAATCCGACCATGGGAACACCTTGAAAAATGCATTTTAAAATTGAGGATTAAATCATATGGTGTCTTTAATAATAGGTTGTAATTTTTACTACGCTTTGGTGATTTATTTATGTGGTTTACCATAATTTCTTGCTGACAGAATACGAAGTTCAGGAATTTGAACAAAATAAGAAAAATTGATGCACTACGATTAACACCATTTAAATTTTTTTCACAGTCAACAAAAGAAAAAACCAAGTTTGGTGTAAGCGTAAAGGACTTTTCAAAATCCATCAATTAAAATTTATTTCAGACAAATCGGACATGACCCTGGCTTTCGAAAACTATTTAAACGATTAAAATTGATGTGAGAAAAGTTGATGCGCCCCGTTAACACCCTGTAACTTTTTTCTCAGTAAAAAAAAAATAGTCTCAGCGTATAGGTCTGTTTTAGTTTTATCGACTTAAATTTAGTTGAGTCCGATCGGACATTGCTCGCTTTTAGAAAGACTTTTGAACTATATTAATCAAATTGAGAAAAATTGAAGCACGCAAATTAAAACCCTGAAAATTTTTTCCCAGCCAGGTCTGTATCAGAGTTTACGCCTATTCAAGACCCTGTGCTAACTTTCCTTTTTTTCACTTTTTTGCTTATATTTCTTAAACTATAAGCATATTTTGTGTATATCTATATCATATATTGCAATTATGTGAAATATTGGTTTCAATATCTAATAGTGGAATTAATAGCTCAATTATTAATTCAGAGATAAACCATTATTTTTTTATAATTCAATACCATTCGCATTACATTTAAGATTTATTAGTGTTGAATCTATTATCCTTCATATTAAAACTTTTAGTAAAATAATATTTTTATAAAAAAAAATTCATATAAAAATCTATAGAAATATATTACAATTAAATTAGGATTTATTGAAGTTTGTATTTAAATTTTTTGTTTTTTTTTATACACTATCAGATCTTATTCAAATGGAGCTTAAAGCAAGCATCAGCAGATGAAGGAAGATTTGCCAACACATATAATGTGTCCCACTGGCTCATCACTTAGTGCAGGTGTTAGTTGTTAGTAAGAACAATGCAACAAAAACAAAAACACATGCACATAAAAACATGAAAACATATAGAGTCAAAATTAAACAAAATGACACAGAAACATTTAGGATTGTGGAGCACTGGTTCTGGAGATAGTTTTTAAATTACTTTTATTTAAATTAAAATCCAACACACCATTGTTCAAGTTATATAAGTTACTCATCCGCGTGAGAGGCTCATGCATGCCATAATTGGTTCTGTGATGTTCAATATTTAAAAGCTCAGATGGATCGTTAAATTCCTTTGCCCTCCGTTTTATGAATCCAAGCATAGAGTTCGCTTTTTTTACAATAAAGTTAACATGTTCAGAAAATTCCAGATTAGCACTGGAAACTCCAGATTAGTCCTTAAATCTAAAAACACGAGAGGGAATTTCTAAATTTAACCTAATAAGTTCTATTTTCTAGCTAGGATTTGATCCATGATATAAAAAGAGTAGGGAAACCGTATGTTTGCAGTTTAAAAACAATAATATTATGACTGAGTTGGTCAAATGCTTTAGAAAAATCTGTGTATATACAATCAACTACAGAACCACTTTCTATTGCATTTGAACAATTATGTAAAAAGGTAATAAGGTTTGTAACAGTAGACCTTTTCTGCACGAAAAGGTGTTGCTGTTTACATATAATGTTCTTTGTCTCCTTTTTTAAAAACAGGAGTGAGAAATGATTTTTTCCAATTTAACGGAAATTTTCAATAAAATAACCGCTACAAGTTATGACAATGTACATTTTATTGCATTCCTTATTGATACATTCAGAATTAAAATGCTATAGATTATTTTTATTTAGTTTAAATAAATAAATTATTGTATTTAATGATAATCGAATCTCAAATACATTCGTACATACATTGCATTATTTTTGCATTTCAATTCAATCTGTAAACATTAGATATGTGTTAAGACAATACATTTTAAATTCAATTTTTAAATGGATTGAAATTAAGTATATAAAATATTCAATTGATATTTACTTACAATAAGCCTTATTTATATTAAGTACTTTTTAATACAATATGTATTAAGTTTAATGAAAATAGATTGAATAGAATTTAATTTTGATAAGATAAATGTTGGTATTTGGATTTATGTTCTTATATTTTAATTACTAATAATGTAATTTGTGTTATACAATGGATTTTAATTCAATTTAAATCGTTATTTAAGGGTGGGTATTCCTCGTAAATGTAGGGTACTACGTGCACAAAACTTAATATATCTCCTACATTTGAAAAGATATTTTGATGAAATAAAATTTATTATTTAGTCCATGAACATATCTTAAAACATATGTCCTCAATTTTATGTTTTACAAAAGTTTGTGCATTTTAGGGAAGGAATTACACATTTTGTCCCCTTTATTTTGGCTGATTTATGCATTCCCTCAAGGGGCTCTCGTGTGATTTGTTTTTTTATTTTGTTGTTAATGTTTTTCAACTGTCAATGAATGTATGCTTTTCATAGGATAAAAAAAAAAAAAAAAAAAATTATTTGAGCTACAAAATGGACGTAAGTTCACACTAATTTAAAGCTCGTTTATTGGCGCAGTTTCTTAAATTTTCAACGGAGCCAAACAATATTTTTTTTTTATAACAGAAAGTAGATACTTTATTTGAAACAAAACAAAAAATTATTTTTTTCCACTTTATACGTCTGAAAAACTTATATATACACAAACAATACTACTTTTTTCTTTTCCCCGTTGGGGCTGGCATGTTTTATACTTAATATTTTTTGTTTTTAATTTATTCGAATCTCTTATTATTTTTGTAAATCCTGCTGTAAATTTTTTTGCAATTTTATATTGTTTAGACGTAAAAATTTACAATTCAAAGTATCTATACACATGGTAGTTTTCCCAGGTTGAAATGCCATGTACAACTTTATTATTATTTTTGTATTTTATTTCAATATTTTTTGCTAAAGTTCCAAGTGAAGAAAACAATATCACACGCATAAACAATTTTATATTTAATTTTGAAAAAGCATCTTTTTAACGATTTTGTTAATCCAAATACGCACACAACGATATTTAGTTCACGAAACTTCCGTCGAAAGAGAATATTATATTTTCGCTGTTCGCACTCTCTTTAGAATCAACTTTTTTTTTTGTGGTGATACACAAAACACAAATGGTATGGTGAATGGTGTACATCAGCGTTGCCGCCGAGAAAAGAAAATGACGTGTCACATTTTAAAAACTGCTTGCCATGAAAAAACTATAAATCTTCTGTTAAAAAAATAAAACTTTATTTCTGTAATTTATTATATAATTTTCCATCAATATTAAAGTAAGATATAGGCAATGATAAAGTGTGCGATATTGAAATGTTTCGTGCCACTGTGCCACAAGAAAAAATTGTCGTGTCAAAAAAGCACGATTGGTTAACTTCGGCAACGCTGGTGTACGTACGATTCGTAGGTATCGTCGTCGTCGCTGTCGTCCAAGTAGGTATATGATATTTTTGTTTTTTTTTCTACTTGGTTTTGGAAGGAAACTTATGGATGTGGGAATAATGCTGAAAAAGATTTTATTCGTTAATTATATAGAAATAGAGTCTCAGGGAATCGTCTATAAAATGAGTTAATCTTATCGCATCTTCAAGGTTGAGGTGTCAAAAGGAAGAAGAAATTGAGATCTATGTTTCTGTTTCAGAATAATTGACGTAGGCACTTGGGCTTGGGCACTTCAATTTTTGTTTGCGATTAAACCTAAATTGGAGATACCTCCTCTTCTGTTGTCCTACAACGGAAAGAAACAAAAATATTGAAGATGACCTCCTTTTTGGTGGTGTGGTTGGACACGATTAGTAAATTGTGAGATAGTGGGAAGAGGGAAGATGTGTGTGACTGAAATGTCTTTGCGTGGCCTTTGGCATGTGCCGAGGGAAAGGGTATCATGATGACGATCTACGTAGGTACCTAGCCTGCAATGAAAATACTCATTTTTCTTCACTCGCACCTAAATAAAAGCATTAGGTAAAAATAAATCAGAAATGAAAATTATCAGATTTTACCCATTATTTTCCAAATTATTTGGGGTTGATTTTGTTGAAAAAATAAATGGAAAATAATTAAAAAAAATGCAATTTGAATGATTGAATTGTTGTTTGCCAAATAACTAATATACTTCAATCAAAATCTGTGAATGTTAAAAAGTAACTTGTTCACAAAGAGCCTCAGAAAAAAAATTTACAGGAAAATAACTGTGACCGCCTAAAGTAATTTTCAAACAGGTCAAATAGTTATATTGACCTACCTCACACTTACCTTACATAAAGCCTCCTAAAAAAAACTATTTCAATTTACCTACCTACCTACATGTGTAACGTATATTTATGCATGTTCATTTGATGTGTCCTGACCTTCATCAAGATCTCGATCGAGTCACAAACGAGTTCACATTTTTTTGTTACTGTTTTTCCAGTTCCAGCAACAGCAAGTGAAATTGAAGAAAAAACAACTAAACGAAAAGAGAAAAAAAATGACTCACATTTTAGCTATACCTACTCATGTGTTTTGAAAACAAAATTGAAAAATATCCCTTCACCCTTCCATAAACAGAAAGCATAGAACTCATCATTCCCATTCAATTCGAAAGGATAACAAAACAACAAACCCATTTTGAAAAGAGAACAAGAGTAGTTGAGCGTATCAAAAACAATAATGAAGAGAAAAGAATATCGCACTACCACATTGAAATACGTTTACATGAATTTTAAATTCTATTGTCATGAAGACCCACCCTTAATGGTATTACTCTTGTAGTAAAACTGATAATTTCTATATTACTTATCATAACAATATGATGTATTCTTATCGTTCAAAAAATAATGGAACATCTAATTGATGTTCTCAGAAGATACGGAGGTACATTCTTATTGCATTAAAATTCAATTTCATAAATACCATAATTTAAATCGATAGATTTTAAATTATATTCATAATTGTATTGCAACTAAACTTATTAAATTTTGAACCTTAATTTCTTCTTACTTAAATTAAGTATAAATTATGTGAATTTTTAATATTTACTATTGATATTAATTTCAATAAAAAAAAAACAAACTGCATTCAGACTTAATTAGTATTTGATTCTTTACTAACAGTATTAAATTCTATTTTTAAATTCAATTAAGGTTAATAGGATGAGTTTTAATTTACTGCACTATAATTTAAAATGAATAGGTATGTATGTTAAAAATTGGTATAAAACATAATATTACTTATGAAGTAAGTAAAAAACGGTATACCGTAACCAATTGAAACAAAATCTTTGAAAAAATTATAAAAATTTAAATAAATCTCAATTCCTCATGAATTTGAACGCATTCGTTCTATTCAAGTTTAATATCATAGTTTACAAATTAAACCTATTAGCGCAAAATTATGGTGAACGCCTTTATTTAAAGGAATTAACGTGCCACAACTTTACATTAATTCAACTGTAGAACAGTGAATAGTTCAACACGGAACCAAAATATTTCAACTTTCATCTTTGAATTGATTGCAGGGCAGCCTCATCGGTTATCAAGGCTATAATGAGTTTTCACTTCATAATCGAGTTTATTTTCATAGTTAAGGTGAGAAAACATTTCAGAAGAATTTAAACACATTTCAGGAATATTTTCTTATAATATAATAAATGATTCTGAAATGCTTCTGAAATAAGAAAACCTTTCTCAAATGGTTTTAAAATGCTTCTTTGGTCTGGAGCTCTGGATAAGCATTACGGAAATGTTTCCAAAATATTTTTCCGTTTCCTGTTTGCGATAGAAAACTTTCAATGTTTCACTCAGGTATTCAGAAAGAAAGTAAAGTGTTTATTGTTATTAAAATCAGAAATTGTCACATGAATGGAAAAATAAGAAACATTCCAAAAACTTTGTTTCTTCAAATTACTAAATCAAAAGAAACATTTCTTATGTTCTTTAATCAAATGGAAAAAATTTTAAATACTTTTCAGAAACTTTTTTTAAGCACTGTTTCTTGAAATGTTTCTTTGGTCTGGATGGACTCACATTTAGATGTTTTGTTCTGCTAGAATGAATATACAAGTCATTTAACCATTACTAGTAAGAAAAAGACTGCACTTTTAATATCGAAACAAGTCAAACAACCAAATATTTTTACCAAAAGCTGAAACTTCTGCGAAAAAAAACTTAGATTAAATAAATGTTTGTTAAACAAGATTTACTACTGACATAAAACAAATATGTTTTATATAATAATATATCTACTCTATCTAAATTACATATACTCATATCTCATATTGAATGAAATGAACAAAAATGTGGTTCCAATTTATAAGCAAGTCCTTTTATATTTTCAGAATGACAAGAAAACAACAGATCCATTGACTGAAACAATGTTCTTCTCTCAAGGATATAAGGTACATTTCTATCTAGAAACAAAAAAAAAATCCTTTTATCACTAACACCTTTCAAAAACAAAAAAATGCAAACCACAACTCAGACACCTTTTATAAAAAATTCTGGGTGAATAATTTTTTTTTTTTAATTTCGTAAGTAGAACTGTTTGCATCACAGATTTTGCCACATAATACATGAGATTATGGTTCCACCACTCGATCCGCAAATCCTTCTGATGATAGTTTAGAGAAGCGAGACACCTCATTCGCGTGTAGATTAAACAAACACCTCCCGAACTTGCAAAGACCAAAACTTACCCCTTCCTGTATTCCATTTTGTATTTGATATTCAAAATGCAAATACAGACGTTGAACTCGGTCTTCTTTAATCATTTAATGGAATTTCGAGACGAGATGACGACGACAATGTCGGTCAGGTTGATGGTAGTGTGATGAAGATGAGGATGATGATAATAACATTGAAGATGACCTGGTTTGTTCCTGCAGGGATGAAAGATGAGATACTTAATTTTTTTTTTTTTTTTGAAAACCAAACAAATTTGTAATTAAATTTTTAAAATAAAATTAAAAAGGTCAACATGAACAGAAAATGGACAAAGAATTAGCAGAGGCAAACAAAATACAATTAAATTTAATATCATTTAATTTATTTTTTTTATTAAGGAACCTTTTCGAAATCAATTATCATAACGGATATAAAATAAGGATATCAGATGAAAGTCTGAAATCTAGATTTTAAAAATAGATTTTCGATTTGAGTGCAGAGACTGTGATGTCGGAAATAGGGCATGACCTACTAATTTATTTAATACAATCCTGTCATTCAAAGTGAGCACGTGTAGGGTTATATATATAGAAACCTGGTTGTTGAGGGTAGGTTTAATGTACTTTTATAGTAACCAAAGATGTATCTTGTTTTAGTGTATATCTTATACCGACAAATATCTTTTAGCTTATTTAATATTCTTTGAGAAGGTCTGCGTTAAGATGGTTTGAAAGAGGATTTGTGGTTTAGGTTAAAGAATTAGTTATTGATATCTACACGTTTTGTGTTTATAGCTGTGTTGTCGGACGAATAAGCAATGAAGATAAATTTCGTCTGAATATGAATGTGTTGATTCTAGATATTTATGTATGTTAAGGACGTAGAGAGATGTTTGTCATAATGTTTGGCATTATTAAGAACACATTTTTTTTGTGTGTTGGTATATAGCTACCTAATAAAATTTCTATAAGTAATTGGAAAATCCAAATAGCTACATTTTTATAAATCGGTAAGTTCGGAAACTTAATTATTTGTTTACCATGTTGATCTAGCATTCCGTGTTTCAATTTAAGGAATTTGAAAGATTGCCTTTTTACTAAATGTTGATTTTCAACTTCCATCAGTTATCCCAAATATAACAGAGTCTTTTTAAAGTTGTCCAACATTTTTTTTTAATGTTGGGTCATAGATAACGCTCGTATGTTTTTTTTGGACGAAAAACAGTACTTATTCCTCAAAAATTGAAAATAGCAGTATGTCGATAAAAAAAAACAGTATTTTTCGCAGTACATTTTTTTAAAATTTTTATTTATTTTATTTCCTTAAAACATGAAAAAAGGCAATTTAACCATCACCAGGCGATTTATTTCAATTGCTTTTCATAAGCGATATCAGCACTGTTTTGTCGAAATAAGGAAAGGGTTGTTTTGTGAGTCAAGACTAGAAAAAGAATTCCAAATACCGCTGACAAAGTACAAGAAAAATTTATTGTGTTCATTATTCAATTCCTTTGAATTTTAGATGCCAATGACGAACCGCTGACTGTTTGCATTACTTTTAATGCAAACATACCACTTTTTAATGAGTGGTATAAATTTCACCAAGAAATTTTTCATTGAGGAGCAAATTTCCTACTCGGAGATTAACAATGTAAAGATGAAAATATCCCACTGTCATTCACGTTTGCTTACAAGCTCAAAAAACTACTGATTTGAAGTTCTGTATATTTCGAAATAAAAGAAGTATTTTTGAAAAAAAACAGTACGCAGTTTTTGAGAGCAAAAAACAGTATAATACTGCGAAAAACAGTACAGATACGAGCGTTCATATACAATATCCTGATTATGAGTAATGGTGGAAATATCGTATAGAAGAAGAAAATGTTAGTGCGGAGAACCGTCGAGTTATCCGATCTTTCCTAAATAGCTACCATTTCCTTCGTCAAAAACATAGGATTAGAAGTTATGTTGCCACTTTTGAAAACAATTATGTGGCGGGTAGAGCATTCCCCAATCATGTTGTGCGGCTAAAAAAATATCTCAGTTCACCCTAAATACGGTTAAAAGATAAACTGATGGGGATTCCATGCAGTACGAGTATTCCGGTTGAATTATTTCAGGGGAGACACGAAATTGGCTATAGTTTTGAGAGCTTCTTACAAACAGATTGTTCATATTAAAGAAGTCAGAAATATCAAGTCCAATGTTTGAGAGACAAAAATATGTTTTCTTTAAAGTCTTGTGTCCTATATTATATTTCTATTCTGGATTATATCCAGGAGACTTAAAAAATTACAGGAGCACCTCCTGTTATATTAAAATTATATAATTCATATAGTTTTGTATGGAATTAAGACCTTTATACACCAGCCAGATAAATAATGTGTGGTCATTCCACAGAAGGCTGTAGAAGATTATGATAAGTTAAATGCTGAGCAAAACCTAACGGTTTAAACTCGGAAGTACACAATTAATTTGTGATCACCCCAATTTTCCAGGGCTACTATATACTATTTTGTATTTTGCTTCTTACGTCTAGAACTTTCTTGTTGATATGCCACACAGCAAGTTAGATCTTTAGCTTTTGCCTTAATATCTGAAAATGTTGATGGCAACGTATCCATGTAAAGGGTGTTTTTTTTCGAGGTATAAAACTTTAAGTTGGCATTACTTTTCAAGACGGCAACCGATTTAACAGCTGTCAAGTGATTTATTCTCGGTTTGGTTTGGCAATTCATCATGAAAAGACTCACGCCTGAACAACGCTTCCAAATTGTGCAATTTTATATCGAAAATAATGGTTCCGTGCGGAATACGTATCGCGCACTACGTCCATTAGCTATGTTTAGCGATGAAGCGCACTTCTGGTTGAATGGCTACGTCAACACACAAAACTGCCGCATTTGAAGTGAAGCTAATCCTCAAGTGTATGTCGAAACACCGTTACATCCAGAAAAAATGACTGTTTGGTGCGCTTTATGGGCTGGTGGAATCATTGATCCGTACTTCTTCAAAAACGATGATGGCCACAACGTTATAGTCAATGTAATCGGTATAGAGCCATGATTACTAACTTTATTCATTCCTGAATTGAACAATCATGATGTCCAGGAGCTGTGGTTCCAACAAGACGGCACAACATGTCACACAGCTCGTGCCACAACCGATTTATTGAAAGAAACGTTTGGTGACCGCCTAGTTTAACGTTTTGGACCTTTGAATTGGCCTTCAAGACCTTGTGATTTAACACCGCTAGACTATTTTCTGTGGGGTTATGTAAAGTCATTGGTCTATGCGGATAAACTACAAACGCTTGAACATTTGGAAGACAACATTCGCCGTGTTATTGCCGATATACGGCCACAAATGTTGGAATAAGTCATCGAAAATTGGACATCCAGATTGGACTACATCCGAGCCAGCTGTGGCAGTCATATGCCAAAAATCATATTTTAAATGTAATGCCACAAGATTATCTTTTGAATAAATAAAAAATCATGTCGGTCGATAATTCCATCGTTGTTTTATTGCAATTTAAAGTTATATACCTAAAAAAAACACCCTTTATAAGGAAATTGCTATTTTATTAAAATGTTTGAAAAAAAATATTTATGTATAAACACGTAAAAAAGCAATTTACCAACTTTATATTGGCTTGATTAATTTCAAAAGCCCAAAAAATTAAATAAATTACGGAGCACAATAACGTCTCGTTCCTGTCACAACTCAATATAAAATGGCTGAATTTATGGAGTTAGCTTTCAAATTTGGCTTGTTCTGAAGCACATGGAGTTGTTCGTTTTTTTTTTTTTTTGCACAGCCTTTTACGTAATAACGGAAGAATTTATAAAAGTAATTCTTTTTTTAAAATACGCGGAATATTTTGAAGATGATTCATGTATCAATAACACATTTTTGGAAAAAATGGGTTAGCGAATTAAGGTATCGATATTGAATATGTAATTTCCGAAGAAATCAGTTCTTTCTTGTAAACTATAGTTCGTCAGTAAAAAAAACTTGATGCCACCCTCTTGGAAACACTTTTGAAATATCAAGTGCATTTATTTTAGTTTTCCCAAAACGATATAAAGATTGGTTGCAATTTTCTATGAGATAAGTCATTATAGATCACCAATAGAGCTATTGCGGTATGAAATCCATACTGCCGGTCATTAAGAACCTTTCTCTCTTCGAAATATTTCTAAAGCTATTAGTAAGCTATATATAGGCAGCGTTTCCATGACTGTAAAAAGGAGGAATATTATTGTAATTGTTTGATTATTAGATGGAAAGAGGATGCGAATTTCGAAGGACAAACAGGCCAAGTGCTGTTTTCCATCCACTTGGAAAGATACCTCCTAGAATATAGAACAGGTCGAAAAACAAACGCAATTTCCGTATACTTTTTCTTCTTTAGAATCAATTGGAAATATGATCCGAATCTGCGTTTTGGGGAATGTTGGAAAGAAACAAGTCTTAGATTTGAGGGGAGTGATACAACGTCAGGAATTATTTTCGTCAACAAATGGATTTTTTTGACTTTGACTATTGGATACCTTTCATTTTTTTAAGGCAAAATGTGTTGTCATTCTCCCGCTACTATATGATCTATTGAAAACCTTTTGAAATTGGCACTTTTTAGATGAAGATTTATCAACAGACAGAGATTTACCAAATGCAATATAATTATTTCCTTTTTAAGAAGAAAATCAGAACTTTTCTGCACAAGAAAATAAACCGGGGAATTAATCAACCACTTAGGATTAATAGAAACGCTTATGTCTCCATGCATTTAGAAATGTCTGGATTAAATAAAATCTTTTGAACAAAATTGTTTTCATTACTTTCTATTAAAAAAAAAAACTCATATTATTCCAAGTGTTCTTACAAAAAAGTATCCAACTTCAAAACTCACAACATCCCCTCTCATTTTTAATTACATATTTTTTGTACTGTTGTTATCAACAATTAAGTTAAAAACATACAATCCAGCCATTAAATCCTCCAAGCAAATCCCTTTCAAGTAGATCACAATGTATGTACCCCCATACTTTCTTCCTTGACTAAAGTGTAATAAAATTCAATTTCATCCTTAATTTTTTTTTTCCTTACATTCTATTTTCTAATGAAAATAAAAATCACAACCCCCTCAATTTAATTACTTCCTCTTGTTAAAAAAAATCCTTAAACCAAACAACCTTACGCTATTGCAACATAGAAAAAAAGTAATTTCCCCCATTTCACCCATTAAATGTAGAATACCCAATATTACAAAAATGTTCTTTCGATCGAAAGTTATATCCTTTACATCCCTTCACCTCACTACTCAAACTCTCTATTAAAAACATCCTATTTCCGATATCAAACCTTTATATGTGTGTTTATATATATATCTATGTTTAGATACAAAAAAGGAATATGTCCCCCCACCATCAACAAATTTTATGTAATAAAAATTCATGGAATTTCTCCCATAAAAAAGAATGAAAAAAAAACCCAAAAAGGACACAAAAAATACAAAAAATATATATATTTTGTTTTTTTTCGTCGCCATTCTGTCTTCCGTTTTTGAACCACGGACAACGACGTCGCCATTCTGTGGCAATGGCGGGGGTGGCAATAAAAATTGAAACAAAACAAAAGAACATTAGCGTAAAATGCAAAATAGGATAAAAAAAAAGAAGAAACCAAAAATAAAAAAGAAAAACAGGGAAAACAAACTTTTTCCCCATCACTTCCTAAACCTATACAGCAGGACGGAAGGACGAAAAGCAAAAAATATATATAAAAAAATCTAAAGCAATATTCCTTTTTTCAATCACCTCTGGCAACTACTGGCTCATTTTCTTTTACAAAAAAAAAGGACAACAAAGGGGATGCTCAAACCCACCACATCAAGAAGCCAGCCAGCTTCCACAGGAATTAACATCAAAAACTTTCTATAGGAATTTTTACTGAGTTGTTTTAGATGGAATAGTTTGTTGTAGTAACTAAAAATTATACATTCTTACCTAATTTTCTATCCCGCTGGGTGTCTTAGTCGCAGTTGTTTGTTTCTAAGCAGAAAAAATCTTTTACATGCACTTGCAACATCTTGAGATCCTTCTAACTTATTATAAATATAGGTGAAGCAGGAGATTTCTTAACCCGTAAAAGACGTGGGAGATCAATTAGGTTAATTGTTAAACTAGTTGCGGTTTTATGCAAACTTCAAAACTAATCCCAAAGTAATTACACAGCAGTTGAGTACTTTTAATAAGTAAAGATAGATATACTTCGTATATAGATAGATACGGGATTTCCACATAGAAAGATACTTTTTTTTTTTAATCCTTAGAAACCATCTTTTCATTATATTATTGTAGATTTTTCTATTTTTGTTTTTCAAACAAAAATGGAGTTGTGTCCTTTTGTATTCCGAAAGAGAAACGTCTTTGTGGCACTTATTGTGTCCAGAATTGGATTCCTTCTTCTTGTGTATATAATATTAAAAGACTAAAGGAGGAAGTGAGTGTTTCAGAGCAGAGGCTTTAGTTAGAGAAATACCGAAAAGTTTTGCCTCTTGTTTCGCTTTGTGTCGTTGTCGTCGTCGTAGTTGAAATAAGAGTAGAAAAGTTAGTTTAACGATAAAGTAGGAATTTAACTTTGTTATTTTCTTCTTTGCTTGACTATATATATCTAGTATACCGAGGATGCTAAAGGAATACCATTGAATCAAATGAAAAATTCTCTTTTTTCACATTGCTATATATATTTTATAAATAAATATATCGCCACATCGTCATCAACGTCCTTTGACCGTAGAAAAAGTATAGGAAAAACTTTTTTTTTCTGGCTGATCCGCTTTAAGCCAATACTAAGATGGGCATTTGCGAAAAGGTGCAAATGCCAAGTTTGCAGCTTTTTATTTCTTCTTATAGTTAAGTAGTTTTTATCTTATTTTTTTTTTCTATTTGTTTGTTTGTTTTTATTTTTGTGTCTCTTTATGCCACTCTTAGTGGCAAATCCTTTTGTTTTGAGCTTATGGAAGGATTGAAAAGCATTAAACAGTGGTAATTACAAAAAAAAAAGAGAAAACTTTTAATTAGAGAAAAAGAAATAATATTATACTAAAGCTATTAAAGTTTTCTATTTCAGTGATGACATTAAGAACTGCATGGTCATTAACGATGGAAAAGTTGTAGAAAAGAAAAAAACAATCGAATTGAGAACAATTCAAGAATAATCTATTTGAAAAGTTCTTCTTTTCTGAAATTATTATCTTCTGATCAAAGAAATGCTAGAAAACTGCAAAGTTTAGTAAAAAAATAAAATTATTCAACACGAGGTTCTTAAATTTTCTTTGATGCTATGATTTATAAATCTGACATAAATTTCATGGATTGATGAATATATAATTCAAATTGAAAACCATTTTTTTTAAGGACATCCTCATGCGAAGAAATAACAAATACTCCAAAACTCGTAAATTGTTAATTCCACATGAGCTATAGGTAGGCATCACAAAAGGGACATTACCGCCACTTTTCATACAAGGGACAACCCGCCAATATGGGCTAATTTTTTTTATCCAGCCAGCAAAAAAAAAATAGGTATTGTGATAGATCTTATGCCTACTTAACCATCACTTACCTATACAGTGTGATTCACATAAAATTCAAAAAATAGATCGAGTTGGTAGTGTCAAGGCGAAAATCGCATAGGGAGGGAGGTTCTATGACCACCCCCCGATAATCCTGGAGAGGCGATTTCCTAAAAAAAGAAACAGAAAAAAACGTTAAAAACAAAGGTAATATACATTAGGGTGGAGCGTCAATGTATGGAGAAATAAAAAAGTTGCTGTATTAAATTCGAATACCTCCATTTTGTTGCGAGTTGGTAATTTTAATAATTCTACATTAAAAAAAAATAATTCGGATAAAGTCTTTAGCCCTCTACCTGAGCTCAAAGTTTTGACTCATATTGATAAATAGTGCTTAGTAATAAAGTGCTTAGTAATAAACTTAGTAATAAAAACTTAAAAATTCATAAATAGTTCAAAAACTAGCCTTAATATACCTTCATTTGTACTGTTTAATGTTAAAATTTCTTTTTGTGTGGAAAAACGGCAAAATACTTCGCGAATATATTCTTGATCTTATAAGCCCGTCTCTTGCTTTTTCACCAGCTACTGTGCTTGAAGCTTCGGTCACCATCTTCACGCAGCGCTGAACTGCTTGAGTGTTACAAGGGTAGTTTGGAAATGACATGTCGATTGGAGTTTTTTTTTGTAGAATGTCTTCTAAATCCTGATCACTCATTTTCTCCAATAATGGGGGTGCTGTAACTTGTGATTCGGTCCAGATAATTAAGTCAATATAATCTTTGGCATTGAAGTTTAATTTCGGTAGTTTGAAGACTCTAACTAAAGACCTATGTTTTTTTCTAGCTTGGATAATTCTTCTTAACCCCAGTTCTCTGATGTTAGGTCTTTCATCACAAAGCATTGCCATTAATATGTTCTCCGGATGTGCAAAATAAGAATTGCGTTGAATAAGGGGTCAATTATTTCTCTTACGCTCGAATTGAAGCATCTTGACAAATTACTAATTCGAAAACGTGACTTGGACCATTTTGGAAAGAACTGTCTTTTTTCACACTGAACCAAACTGGGCCATACACTTTTACAATGTATTCTGCAATTATGTTTGAGTTTTCACTCGGATTAGATGTGGCAACATAAAGCCTTAGAATTCTATTGGCAGTTGTCAACCACCTAGAGTGTGCCATTTTTCCTGGGTTTCTGTTGGAGAGATTTCTAGGACAGGATCCTTTACTTATAGCGTCACACATTTAAAACAAATTTTTTTGATCCGTACTTAAAGTATCTTGGATTTCTTTTGACAAAGCAGGTAGGTTCCCTAGGATTGGTAAAAACTCAATAACAGGAAGGTCACAACAGTTTTCCAGCGCCTTTCCAATGTGTCCTGAATAGATTTGAGTTCCTAATGTAGCTCCATCCAATTTAATAAATAAATGACGCAGAGGCAATTCATTTGCATGTAGTTGGCATATGCACCATTGCAGTGGTCTCCCCAGCTTCAACTCCATTAGCCGGATAACCCCACTTTTCCAACCAGTATTTGTAGCAGTACCATCGCAACCAACAACAGACAGTTTACTTAAATCCAGTTCTCTGTTCGCAAGAAAGTAGTTAGCTAGGTAGTTTGAACCCGGCTCCGTTATTAGTGAAATATTTTCCATTACTTTAGTCACTCTGTAAAATCGTTGGCCTCGTTTTTCACAAACCAATGTCCTGTCTTTTCTTCCATCGAAATAAATGCATTCAATGTTCGAAAGACAGTCTTTAGTTTGGAGAACTTCTCTTTGTCGTTTTCTGGCCCTACGAACTTTACTTCTATCTATGACGTTTTCGACATTTGCTGCGGTATTGGAAAATCATTTCCAATCCGACCACCAGCTGCACTTGCGACCGATCAACCAAATCGGAACCGCACTACGAAATTCGGTACATTCGATTGGCGTGAGAAAACATTTCTCATTGAGTAAGCACCTGCTGCATTAAAGACCGACACCAAGAAACAATAAATTGCAATAACAAAACCATGTGTGAACCCTTTTTTCTTCTCAACTGATGGTCCAGTCGCTCAAAAAAAGAAACGATTTCGTAATGCAGAAATATTCAAATTTTATTCTATGACTTGGTAGGTATTCACAAAAAAAAAAAATGGCTTCATGTAGTATTCTTAGGATGCTTTTTAACAAATATCTTGAGAACGGCTCATCGCAATTTCAAGTTTTTAGTGTTATTTCCAAAGAAAATTAAATTGTCTTTCTTTTTTGTCAAGAATACTTTTTTGTATGATTTATACTTTTAGAGTTACAGAGCCGACAAAAAAAAAGTGACCATTTCGCCGGCTAAGAAAAGTGAAAAATATTTTTTTTCTTATTTTTTACGTATGTATAGTTAACGTAATTATGCAATCTTTAAAAGCTATTCGAATTCGAAAATCGAAAAAAAAAATTGACGCTCCACCCTAATATACATTGCCGTGCTTCATCTTTACATCTTTTTTAAAAGAAAAGAAATCTCTTTTTTACTTTATTTTTAAATAATACCCATGGAAAAGCTATCCGTAGTAAAGTAAGATTTTTCATATACAAAAATCTCACTGCGAAAAAAAGTAGGAGAAGTCAAATCTCACTGCCGATAGATTTTCGCCTTTCATTCATGTTTCTCGATAGGGGTATATATATTCGTAAAGTTGTAGTGGCTTTCAAAGTGCGATCTTGTGTGATCATACCCAAATCTCGAAACAAATTATCAATTTTTAATTTGTTTAAATTTCCTTAGAAAATTTATAGGCACATAGAAGGACATCTGCCATTTCCATCCAAAAATCAGCTCTTGTTGCATTTTTCATATTGTATCTTGTCAAACCTGAAACTTAAGTTCTTTTATATTTTAGGGTTTTTCTCAGTATTGCACTTTGTCACTTTGTGGTTGGAAAGATACGCACGAGTTTAATTTTGACATAAGCTAAGCACTCAGTGTGAACTGTCATCAGCTAATTATAACTTTGACACTTAATATTTCCACAGTATCTTACAAACCCAATTCTGACATTTGCAAAATTTTCATTACGAACTGTCATTAGAAAAATATATCTTTGAAACTTTATAGTTCGACAGATACCTATGTACAAATATAATTTTGACATATACGGATAATATTCAGTGCGAACTATAGCTGTCATCAGCATCAAGCAACATGTTTGACACTAACTCTTTTGACAGATTTATAGGACCAAATATGCAAATATTATAACTAAAGCTGAACCACGATTGTTCAACGAGCCTTTACAAATCCAATTTGGACATTTGCAGAGTATTTAGTGCTAACTGCCATCAGAAGCAACATATTTGACATTTTGTAGTTTGAAACATAAATCTATAATATTGAGATTTGCAAATTATATATTTAGTGCAAACCGTCACCACAAAGCTATATTATATAAATCGTAAATATGGAACAATTTAAAACTGTGTTCCAGAAACTCCAATGGAATTTAAAATGAGTGTACCCTCGAGTTAATTCATAACATAGGTTTGTGTTTCAAAAAAAGTACGATTAAATTTTATATAAGTGATTTGTTGCCAATCGTGATGTCCATCGTCTAAGAAAATTTTTCATAATCAGCATATAATGGTATCTGCCATATAGAACCGTTTTTTATTACTCCGACTATCTCTTGAACGGCTTGACCGGTTTTAACGAAATTTAATACTCAAAAACTACTGCTAAACTGAAATAAAATTGCAAGAAAATTTTGGAAAAAAAGTAATTTTGGAAAAAGTTTTTTTTTTGCAAAAATCGACCAATTTTCTTGAAAAAAAAATACGATCAATTTTGATAAAATTTTACATGAGTCATTTGTTACCAAAAGTAATTTCTCTCGTTTTGATTTTTTTTTTCAGAATCAGCTTATTAACGGTACCTGATATATGGAACCGTTTTTTATTACACTGACTAACTTTTCAACAGCTGCACCAATTTTGAAGAAATTTGATATTATCAAACAACTGCTATAAGCAAAATAATACTGCAAAAAAAAAAAATATTCGAGAAAAGTAATTTTTGAAAGTTTTTCTTGTTTTTTTGAAAAACCGATAATTCTAATTTAAAATAAAAGCTTGAAAAAGTTCATGCGGCCCAGTAGTAAACCACAAGAGCAAGTTCGTGCGAATCAATTGTGCACTTTATTTTTTTTTTTTCGTGACCCAACCTACTAATCTTTAATTTTTGTTTTTCCAAATGCAAATGTTGGTTTGAAAACTTGAACCAAGCTGAACTACATTTGGACAACTGGCCCTTATCGTAATTGGCGTAGAATTTAATATAATTTATAAATGGGATTTATTTATTGTATTCTAGCTATTTAAAAACAATTTAGGTACATTTTAATTTATTTAAGTGGCAAATGGTAAGCAAGGAAAACTTGCACTTTTTTTTTGTAATAACTCTTCGACAAATGTGTCGGTCATAAAGTCGTGCTTAATTTTTTTGTTAATTTATAATGAGAACTACATACGTTTTTCCCGAAGAATGTGTCTACATCACATGTTTTCTTCAGGCGTCATATTTGACAGTTTTGTACATAAAGGCAACACACAACTTGACACAATGATAAGTCTATATACACCAGCTGTGCGTATGTTGCGTGAAAAATATTTATTTTTTAAAATATTATTTGTATTTACCTTGGCAACTATGCTTTTCAAAATTATAAATGATGTGTATTTAAAAATGTATGCTTAAGCATTAATCTTATTTGTTTGATCATTTGTAAAATCAAACACTATTTGGTTTTACAATTCAATGTAAGATCATTGAAAAACATATAAAAGGCAATAATTGTTAGAGAAAAGTTGTCAGATTCATCTATTCCCTCCAGAAGTTAAATCTTAAACTAAAAATGTTTAAATTTACATTTGCCGTTTTGATTGTCATCATAGGACTATCATTTATTGAAGGTTTACCACTTCCTCTACTCAACCCAAAACTTCTTACCAGCATGGCTGCTGGTTAAAAAGCCAAATGTATTGCAATATTTAAAAAATGCTATGAACTGAATTTCTTGCTCAACTTATTTATTTTATAAATAATATAAAATAAATACAAATAAAATATTGTTATTTTATTAAACAGTGTTTTTTTCTTGCTGATGAAATGTATAATTATAGAAGCTTATTTCTACAAAATTTTGCATTATTTAGCAAATGGTCAACTCATCGTCAACTCGAAATTAACTAATTTTAATTTTTTAGGACACATGACAGCACATCGGTAGCACATTGTAAAACATTCTTTTGAACAAAAACGAAATTAGTTTGGCCAACACTGCATTTAAAATAATTTTTATTTCTCCTACAAAACTGCAAACTTAGATTATTGTTTATAAATAATGCACTATCATGAGTCCATGATAGTACCAAAACAGCACATTGCAGCACTTTTTTTTAGAAAAAAGTTTCTTCTTAAAAGAAAGATGTATTTTACTCACGACGCAGTATGTACATTGTACAAATAGCTTTTTCATTCGAATTTCCCTCTTAAGATTATTTTCCATTTAACGTACAATTGTAGCACATTTAAGTAGGTACATCCCGCGACAAAAATACAAACGACTTGACAGATTTCAAGCAAATTTTGTTTGGTTTTCGCTGTAAAAGGACATTGCAGCACATTTAAAAAAAGTCTATAGTTGTTTTTTCATCATCTCTTTTCTTGATTTATCTCTTCTTTATGACACATCAGTGGCACATTGCAGCACATTTAAAAAAAAGTCTATATTTGATTTTCCATCATCTCTTTTCATGATTTATCTCTTCTTTATGACACATCAGTGGCACATTGCAGCCCATCCTATTAAAAAAAATATAGATAATAATAAATGGCTTGGCCAATCTGAAGCATTTTTTTTTTATTTTGTCTGTAGAACCTGCAAATTTTCATTACTCACGAAACATATGGCAGTGCATCAGTAGCACATTGCACCACATATTTTGGAAACAAAAATATAAGCTAGTCAATTTCAAATGGCTTCCCATACTTCTAAAAATACTGATTTGCCTTATAATAATTGCGAAACAGTAGTATTGATCCCAGGTTATTTTGGAAATTAGGGTTACCAGGTCGTCTTTTTTTTTATTTCATTTTTATAATCTCTTAAAAAAAAATAAGTAAGTACTTATGTAATTATTTTTTCTTTTGTTCTCTTTTTGCTTAATTTTTTTATGTGTAAAAGGATACAAAACGAGTCCCTTAAGGCCGAACAGGCATTTATTTTCCCGAAATCCCCAACAATTAAACCCCCACTCCAAATGCCAAAACCCATTATCACAGATATTTAAACGCACTTATTACTATGACCCTGAATTTCTAATTACAAATTACGAATTGGAAACGAATTATCATGTCTTAAAAAAAATCTATTTAAAAAAACAGTTTTACAAAATTTCAACTGATTAAAATTTGAATTCTAAAAAAATCGTTTTTTAAACATCGACTCTTAACATCTTAAAATTTTATTTTCTGTTCCTCATAATTTTTGTCATTTTCTTGCACTTAAAACACAGTTCCTAACATATTAGATTTATCAATTTTTCCAACTTTTTCATACAAATATTTGTTTGTCATGAAAAAATCAAATCAAAATTCAATAATAATAAAATAGAACATCATCATCAACAATCAGTTGCATACCTATAAGGCTGCCTATATCCACATTGCAAATGTTCACACTTAATTTTGTTTACACCTAAATTCATTCAAAAGCAAAAAAAAAACACTCCCAATCAAATCCTGTCATCCAATATCAATTTTATATATGTACACACGCACAAATAAGTCTATGAATAGCATGATTGGATCTGTCACTTGTTACACACCTGAACCGCAATCAAGGAAGCTTCCATATTGGATCCATATCGAGCGACGTAACAATTTCCATCCCAATTAAATGCGTGCCTAACGA